>CM023455.1:75048958-75336458 GCA_013339765.2 Haemaphysalis longicornis | reverse complement strand
AAAAACTCCATCGTTCGCCGATCCTGGCAACACTCGGAACGAGAAAGACAGGGCCTCGCGTACGCCCCTCGTTCGTTCGTCTTGGTGTCGTTGTGTGCATACGCCGCGTAGCATAGAAGTGCCGTGACCTCAATGTCCTGGCTGCTGTAGGGGATCATTGACTCCACCTGGCCCGGCCGCGGGTAGTTCGCACAGCCGAGGAAGAGGCCGCTCTGCTTCGAGAGGCTCCGCTCGCAGAGCATACGCTAGAGATGATAAGTCGTGCTTGTAGAGTAGCGTACAAAGACGTCGACCACACGACGAGCTCAATATGGCCTTGCTCGACATAAGTTCATTGAAATGTCGTGCCGCCGACGTCAACCGCGACACCGCAACGATGCTACAATTCAACTTTGTGTCCGTCAATGATCACCTACAACAGCTTCGTCATTCAAATATTGCGCGTGAGTGCAAGCTTCGCTGAATTTTTTTCAATCATGGACGTTTTTATTGTTCGTTTGTTTTGCTGGACAAGTGCACATCAACGCGTTCACTGTGGCGGCTCTACTAAGCTTGCGGCGCTGGTATCATTTATTAGCTTTCAGACTGGACGATATGTTAAGCTGTATATTTCAAGGTCATTCATCACGTCGCATTTACCTTCAGCCGCCGGCGGGCAAGCTGCACCTTCGTTTCTTATCGCTTCTTAGTCCGGAGCACGGAGTTGTCCAGAGCATTAGAGCTGCGGTACTGTGCGACTAAGCCATGGTAAAACGGCTGTTCACTGCGCTCTATTGCTGAGCGCCGGCTGGCCTGCATTCTTGCGCTCCAACTGAAGCCAGCCACGTGAATAGGCGAGGTTTGTACGGCTACGTCGCCGGCGGTTGGAACCATGAAGAGAGGGTGGGGCGGCATTGTTGCCTGTTCGTGCCTTTTGGCGTATGCAAAAAGAGGCGTCCAATCATGCCGCAATATAGCTCCGGCCAGCTCCGAAATATGCCGGCCAGCTCCGAAATTTCCAGCAAAGGCAGAGAGACACGAAACACTGAGGGCGCAGTCCTTGCTTTAAGGGGCAAAGCTCTTCTTGCTCGGGCCCTGTCCCGTCCCTCGTGGCCGCCAAGCACGGCGGAATGATGATGATTGTGGCAGGATCCCCTAGGACTGACCTAACCTAACTTGGCCGAACAACCGAAGAATAGGTCAAAACGTTCAACGTGTTCGTTGCTACCCAACAAGAGGAGAGGAAGAAGGGGGTTGTCGTTCGCGCATGCGAGCTCTAGACACGTACCGGGGGTACGCGACACAAGACGCTCTGCAGAAGGCGACGGCCAAGGTGGCTGAAATGTCACACACCAAATTCGCCAACTTACTCATGGAGATTCTGATCGTCCCAAACAAGCCCTGCATAATCACCACAAAAATCGACGTTCTTCGACGGGCTTGTCAGCGGAGCGTGGAAAGCTTGACGTGTCGAGTCTTTATATGATATGTGGGCGAATGTTTCACGGTTTTACCGATAAGCATTTGAGCTTCGCCCCTCTCATCATCGTTCACTTCGTGGAGATGGCGGGATTTTTTTTCGCTCCTGACAACTGGGTGTATGAGTGTAGACGTGAGCCATTTTTTGCGTATCCCAAAGACAGCGTACTAAAAATGTGCTTTTTATGGATAGTCAACAGTTACATGATTAATAACTTTTCTGATTTATGCGACCGAGCGTAAGAGTTCCGCATTATTTCTGGTCTGTATTTTAAAGGATTGAAACCTATTTTTTCCTCAGTTCGCTTCACCTTTCCAGTGCCTCAGTAGCCTCGCTTCCCAGAGAAGGCTGTTTTAACCGCGGGGCTGTTGTGGAAGTCATAAGTTCCCAGTAGCAGAAATATATTCCAAGAAAATGACGAGTGCTCGCATGCGCGTGCCCCCGGGGTGACCACCGAACGTCATCGGAAAGCGCAGTGGCTTTAGCAAAAAAGATCTTCGGGGTTTTCAAGCGCTACGGCGCATAAAAACAAACTCGAGCGCTAACGCTAAAGGTCAAAAAAACACCTTGCTTGAGAGAGGTCACCGCGGCCGCCACATTCTCTAGAAGCAATTTTGGAAAATTTGAGACGTGGCTACGAGTGTGCCACTCCTTCCCGAGGCGACTTGCCGATTCCGCCACCGCTGCCTCAAGGCAATGAACAAGAGCTGGTAAAAGTGTACAATGCTGAGGATGACTTTTCATCCTACCCTGACAGCTAAGAAGAAGACGGCGACCTCTGGGATGTGCATGACGACGATTACTAGCACCGCAACTATGCAAATAACTAATGATACTGGAAATTAATTTGTGTCCGGCAATGCTCACCTAACACAGCTTCGCCATTCAAGTCTTGCACGTGAGTGCCCGCTCTTCAGAACTTTTCTTCTTATCGCGAAGGTAATCCTGATCTCTTTTTTTTTCACTATTTTTCTCACCAGGTTTCATATAACTCAGAGTTTCAAATCAGCAATGGCTGTGCGCAAGTAGACTCAATAAAATTTCAGAGTACAAAACTCCTTTTACCAGTTGACGCCCACATTTCACACTGTACTTGAGCAGCCGCTGTTTCTTTTCGAGAGATTACGATAACGAATAACCCGGTTTATAGAAGAAACAACGGCACCTTTGTCGACGTTCCGAAACATATATGAAGATATTTCGAAAGTCATTATGCACGGTATGTGCTAGTAAACCTTCATCTACCTAGTTATAAAAAAACTGTCAAATTTTCCTTCTCTGCGAAGCCATCACGAGGACAGAAATGCTGTTTAACCCCTTAGGAGTTTCTACGAGCAGAACTCGTCCTAGTTAAGGCTCGCCAAAATTGTTTAGGATTGCCTCAGCTCCTCCTAGCGAAATAGGTTTTCATCTTTGAAATACAGGACGACAGATGTTGGTCTACGGCGCAGATGGCGTGTCGCCCACCAGGTGCAAGCACTGACTTGAAGATTTCATTTTTTTATTTTCATTTGGTTTTTAAGCGAAAACAGGGCATTCGGTGGTGGGAACACATGTATATTTAGCCGTTTAGCCCGCCGGTGGTTGGTTGGATGGTATACACGATTTATGGCACTTATCCCAAGCGCGGGATTGGCCAAGGAGGTGCCTGTGAAGGTTGGCCTGCTTTTTGTCTTCCTCTTCTCTAAATAAAGAAGATTCATATACTGCGTTTAACTTGTGTCTGGAACAAAAAAGGCCGCGGTGCTGCTAAGTTGAGCCGTTCTTCTACCTATAATGCGGACATCTTTGAAGAGAACATCGCCAGTGCTCGTCAGCTGCTCTGTCATTCCCTGTTCGAAATTTACAACACAGCCTGGATGAATCCAAAGTAAAAATAGCCAAAGGTAAATAGCCCTACACAAGTGAAGCATGATGAGGTGTTTACGACAGTTTCCGTTTTTGGTTGTGTGTGTTATTAGAAGCAGGCAGCTCGTTCCGAATGCAATGTTCAGAAATAAAGCGTAGTGTGCCGATTGGGCGCACATTTTGTTTTCAACCTCCAGTAGTATTTCAGCCTCCTGACATACCAATGCTGCAATAAATAATAGGCACTTTTGTTTCGAGAATTTTCAAACTCATGAAACACCTAAAGGAGCCATAAAGAGAAAACATAAGTTTGGTTCATTTCAAAGGATTGCCTCGTTAGAACCATACTGACACCACTTTTAGCGTAAACTTCGCTCAAATAAGCTACATAATTAGGAAAAAAGGGAATGGCTATGCAACCCACCAGCTCATTTCCCTCAACAGAACCTATGATGTCACATGTGACAGCTCTGCGTTTGGCGGAGGGCGGAAAAAGCAAACGTAAATTAGGCAGAGCTTATAAGCCTGCCGAACGAGCTATTTGTGCTTAAATTTGTGGCACATTCTTTTCAGAGCAGTAAGAATGGTGAGACAAACAGTCGAAGTTACGAAAGCACACATAAACAGAAGTGCCGATGCGTACTGCTGTTGGTACTGCGCGCACTATGCTTGGTTCAGCTACACATCACTGCGGGGCTTTGGGGTCGTCTCAAACTACCCTTGCCGATTGACGCAAGGAACGGTGTCTTACGTGACCATATTTGTCAAGCGAGCACTGTTTTACAAAACGAATATTTTCTCCGTGAACAACAACAAGCCAGGTTTAAATGCGGTAAAAAACAAACCAAAGGCCACGAAGAAAGAAATGCTTGGTCGTGGAAAAAGCATAAAACGGCTTGCTACGGTATGGTGGCGCCATCTAGGTTCACTAACGGCAAACAAGGCCTCCCAGTTGACTGCAGAGGGACCATAGCAGAGCAGTCGGTTCCTGCGATGTCATTGCAGACCACGAAAACGCATGATCTAGCGGGAAAATCAAACTTTTAACGTAAAGTAACTAATTTCTTTGTGAATAAAGCATCGTTTGCATTCGGACAAGCGCTGGGGGCACTATAAAACAAAAAAAATCTTTCGAATAACTCAAATTTGTCTTCATGGCTCCTTTAAGCGGCTGGGATACCTGCATTCGAACTAAGTGGCAAGTAAACCTGCGCGTAGGCCTTACCCGGCGCCAGGCTCAACTTGGGCAACCAACACCTTCGCTTCCCCCTCCGAAAAAAAACCGCCTGATGTTTGTCTGCTACTTCCGCTAAGTCTTCCTGCTGAGGCTTCCACTTCTTGTAACGTTACCACTAGAACACATCCACGCTTGCCGCTCCCACCAGCATGCGCCGTTTGCGGATACGTATCCCTTTTGTAAGCCCCTGCGTATAACATCCCCAAACTATGTTAGCGACAGTTCACTACGCAGGGGCGCTCCGTAACATCTGCTAGGGACGTGAACTGCACTTCATACCGCATGTAGGCAGCACCTATAACGCACTGGTCTTGATCTTGGGACACCGCCCCCCCCCCCCCTGTCCCCCACCCCGTTCTCTAGCGGTGGACATGAGGCCCCCAGCACGGGTCTCTTCTCGCTCTTTGGCGGCAAACTGGTGCAATAGCGAAAGCCTATAAGCAATAAGAAAATATCTCAAAACAAACCCAGAAATGCGCATTGTAATCCCGCGTCTGCGCCTCCAGCTCTACATTTGTATGTTTATATCTAGAAATCAGCGCGAGAACAAACACAAATAGTTTCCGGTAAAAGATGCTCAAATTTCGTACACCTGTTTGGAGATTACTGCCGATGGTTAAAATTTTATTAGAATCAAAAGGCAATAGCCTAGTTGGGCGTTCTGTTGCTCTGCTTTCGAACGTTGGTTTAGTTTTGTAGCCGCGTTCGTCAGCCCTTGAAAAACCCTTGCAAACCATCATGCGAAGCTCGGTTCGCGTACTCGCCATCGCTGGGAACCTCTTTTTAGTTTGCTGTTCAATACCATGTTGCACTTTACGGCCATTCCCGTCACCACGTGACCAGCATCGTCAGATTGAGATATAAGAGAGAGAGATAGAGAGAGAGAGAGAGAGAGAGAGAGAGAGAGAGAGAGAGAGAGAGAGGAGAGGAGGGAGAGAGGGATTGAGAGAGAGGAGAGATGAGAGAGGGGGGAGAGGGGGAGAGAGAGAAACTACTTTATTTGGCCCAAAAATTGAGCGTGGACGATCTGCGAACTGCGTTAGCTCATTGTGGCTTCTGCTTTCGTGCTAGTTGCGGGCAGTTATTTCATGGGTTCTTCAGCACGTTTAAGAGCGGAGTCATTTCTGTATTTCCTGTATTGACGCCAAGGTTCTCTACAGCTAGTCGACTCGTTTAACTGGGAATTGTTAGTGCATTCTCCCACTATTGTGCCTCTAATAAAGTTGTCAGCGTGTCTGACGGTGTTCTCACAGTATGTGTGGGATCGTGGCCCAGCCTCTGCAGGCGTGAGTCTTGACACGCGGTATTGCATAAATCGTGATATACCTTGCTGTACCGTACTGGGCTGGGTAGAGGGCTGGTCTCAATTTGTCTATGGCCAACCGGCCATAGACAACCGGCTATTGACGTCGCGTTAGCGAGTAGTGTGGGTAGTAAAAGATGCGCCTAGTGCTTCTGAAAGGGTCTAGTATCGTCGGGTATTCCTGTATTGGTTCGGGGATTCATGCATCATACGTAGTGCAGGTCGAGGTGCGTCCAGTCGCAGACGTGTTCCTGGCCAAGCTCGTTTCATTCGAGTTCCGAGTGTGCGGGCGTTCAGATGAGTCCCAAACTCGTTTTGATCGATAGCCATCACCAAGGGCATGCTGTTCCCTTCGCCACTTCCCTTTCTCAAATCCGCCTGTATTGGGCATGCGGCAGCCGCCTACCTTCCTTTACACGGCGGTTTTTAGATGCAAAGCATCTCTTAGTCGACCCTCCGTCGTCCGTCGGCGTCCGGCGTCCGCACCTCTCCTCCCCGTATCTCCTCTCTACGCCAGCCGTGATAACGCCGCTCTCCTCCTCTCCGCTCGGCTCGTCTCGTGCCGGCTCAGGAAGACATCGGCAACACTGTGGCTCCAGGAGCCATCTCATGGGCGGGGCGATGTCCCTCCCTTGTTGCGCCGTCCACACCCCCGCTGCGCATGCGCGTCTCTCCTCCATTCTCCTCTCTTCCAGCCGTATAAAAGCAGGTGCGCGCTCTGCGGGGCGTTCAGTCTGCTCCGAGACACCGCCTGCGCCGGTTCTGCTCCTGAGTGGAACCTACACGGAACCCCCATGTTTTGCATCACCACATAGTTCTCTTCGGAGAGAGGGTGTAATTTTTTCTTTCCCGATTCCTGCTGCGTCTCGCTTTCTCAAAGCCCTTCTCCGACCCTCCACTGTCTCTGCAGTATCCCTGTCCTGACTCTCGATCCCAGGCTCACGCTCTCCGGCTTGGGGAACTTCAACATTCTTTGGACAACCTATTTTCTGAACCTGACAGCGCGCCTCTTTGAAAAAGAAAGATTTCAGGGTTTTCGCTTTAAAATCACGGCGACGCATGCTCAACTTTGTTGACCCCAAACATGAAAGCACCGGACGTGCACGTAAGTAACAACAGGAAGTGAAAGTACTAAAAAAACTGATGTTATGGTTCAGATGGTACCCAACTAAAGAAAAATAAACGTAAAAGCTGTTGAGAAAAATATTTTTAATGGAGAACGGATGTTGCGGTTCAAATGGTACCCAAATAAACAAAAACCACTTTAATTCAATCAATCAATCAATCAATCTTTATTTTGTTCTTCGAGAGGAAGAAAGGGAGGACTGCGGAAATAATCTGCGCACTAGCAGCTTGACAAAGCCCGCGCCCCACGATACAGATTTGTGCAGCAGCAGTATAGTAATGAGGTGCACACATTTGGGCGTAGAAAAAAGAAACAAGGTACAGTATATGACATAAACACCCAATATCAATCGAAGTGGCGCAACAAAAGACCACAGAAGGCGATAACGGCAAATAAGATACAGCATACAGAAACATGGCTGGCTACTACCGCAGAGCGCATGCGCTAGGCCATAGTCCAATATCACTGCACTAAACAAAATAAAAGAAAATCACCGATAATACGATAAAATACGATAAAACGGTAAAATACGATAAAAATGCGATTATACTAAAAATATTACAGATAATATTACAGAATATTACGCTTGACAGCCAACGTAACAGGTGGACAAACAGTTCGGAGTTGTGTGAAAATGCAATAAATACTGGAAAAATAAATAAGGGAAAAAATGTCCCAAATATGAACTGGTGTATTGCAAGAGTGCAGGAAACAGAACAGATGCAAGCTATGGAGCTCAGAAACATAGCTAGCCGTTAAAGCAGAGCGCATGTTCTCTGCATTAAACAGAACAAGTTCCATATGTAGGCAGAAATCAATACTAGCAGAAGATCGGACAGCCGATGTAACAGACAAGCATCAGATCCCAGTTGCATCGGATAAGAAATACGTGACGAGGCTTCGAGTCGAGGAAGTTATAACATCGATATAAAGTGTAGATAGCTTATTTAAAAACAATGCAATGTTAAACGATGCAGACTGTGATCCATATGTCGTGCGGCAAAAGCGGCAAAAGCGGCAAAAAGATGTTCCTTTGGCCGATCCATATTTCTGGAACTTCAAAATTAAGCTAAACTCTAGGGGCCCCTCGAATATTAGTACCGCAACTTTGCTATACTTTTCTTATATATATATTTAGGCAGGGAAGGCCAGCAGTTTAGCTCACTAAGCAAAGCATTGGGGAAGTATTTTGACTGGTCTTCGCATAAAGGTTACAAATTTTATAATTAAACGAGATTGAAAGATACATCAGATAGAAAGTAAAGAAAAACATTGGCCGCGTATCTGCTCCTTTGTAGCAAATGTCGACTATCGTTTTTTGTCGGCATTCCCAAGTGAGGGCCTACTTTCACTTTCCCACTCACCTCTCATGGTGTTCGCCTAACGCCGCGCTCCTCCCAATGTAAACACGCCAAAGGTTTGCTCAAGTCAGTTTAAATTTACCGCGTTCCACTGCTCAAATCCGGGTGCCTCGATACTAGCGCTGGCGTACGGCGGAGGCGCGCGTGAATCAAGGCGTCTACTTCAACGTTTATAGAACCGCGTTTTCCTAGCCCACGTGCATTCCAAGCAGAACGTGGACCCTATCTAGTGGAGCCGTTCGTATCTATTGCCGCTTGGTTTCTTAAAATGCCATTAGAAGCTATAGTGGCGCGGGCGACAGCACGCGACAGTGTTAATTTTTTTCTGCAGTCGATTTATGGTATTTCATTTCACAGAAAAATCATGCATCCATAATTTTTTTATTGAAGGAACACTGTAAATATATCTTGTGTATTAATTTTCTGTCTCATATTTGCGTAATGCATTGTTCTTGTTCAACATTGTTGACAAGTATGAACATATAAACCGGACTTATAAGTTTAGATTTGGCTGTGAGTATACGAAACTATTGCGAAGACTTCATTTCACTTCGGCCGGGTGGCTGAATCGAGTCACAGACAGACAGACCGATAGATAGACCAAACTTTGTGGGTTTAAGTAGTCCAAGATAGACTATCATCTTTAAAAACCACCCAGACTGGAGACAACTCACGTTCTCAGGATTACGGATGCGATGCCTGACCTACTCGGCTACTCAGTCGGCTGCATTTTCACGCACTTTTTAGGGCAATTGGTGTTAATTTAACCAAAGCCAACATAATGCTGGAAGGCTGATGTATGCAGTTGTAGCAGCCAGTGCTGCTACAACACGGGTGGAATTGCAGTATGAATGTATATATATACAGTTTCTAAAAGCGGTGTTGTTGTGGGTGCTGGTTTGCTCATGCTCGAATACGAGTATTGAGTGTCATGCCTGGTGATAATTTTACAAACTCCTTTGAGAGGAGTAAGGAGTAACTTCTACTGTTTATGGGTGGGGTGATTGGGCAATGCGGGGGCTTCGGTTGATTTTTTTATGAAGCCGGGATGCCTTCGAAGTAATCGCAACGACAACGCTGTGATGCGTAAGGGCCGCAGTCTCTCGAGGATGGGATACAAGGTTCTGACAATGCCCGTTTGTGCTAGCGATGTAGACTCCTAAAACAAAGGCTCTATCTAGAGTGGTGTTGGACGGTACCAAAAGCTCTCCACTAAAGCGAACTCCACCGGGCGCTTTGCGAAAAACAGCCCATTTCGCACTACTTCGCTCTCTTTCACGCATCGCAACATGACCACACATAACCTAACATAATTTATTGAACGAAAAACAATCATTCAAAACACGGAAAACGAAACTCAGCTTTAATAATTACATTTGAATCTAAGGATGTAAATAAAAGGAGGCAACAGGCATACTTAAAGATAATGAGTGTTGTAACGAGTGCTCTTTTTTTGGTAATCTTTTCGTTTAGTAACTTTGCGGAAGTAACATTGCAACGAAAATGCGTCGCATTGTTGCTGGTAATGCTGTTTTTTTTTCGTTCTTTGGTGTTTTTACCCTGTTGATAAGGCTGCTTCGTTTTATCAATGTAGAAATATCTTTATTTCTATATGTGCCCCATAGCTTGCTGTGCACTCGCCAAAGTGTACTTTTGGGGGACCGGAGCTAGTCAGGCTGCTTATCAGCATCGTTCCAGTTCTAGGCTTTCCAGTGCTTATCAGCTTTTTCTCCCAGCCTCCCTCATCTTCTTGATGAAAAATAAAGGTAAAGTAACTAATATTATCTATAAGGAAGTCTGCCGATGTTAGCCGAGTTACGGTGCCGCGATGGATCGAGTGCACATGGTATCAGTAAACAACGACGGAACTTCTTCCCCACAGCAGCAAACGATCTGCCTTGTGCCAGCCCAGTCTTAAAAATTCGAATGTCGCCTGACGGCACTCTAGATACTGCTTTAAGCGAAACAAGGCGTTCTTGTCAGCGAAGGCGACGGGTGATTCCAGGCATAGTCACTTTTTTAGGGAGAACTTTACCCCACAACAATGGACCAATCTACCTATGTTGGCATGGACCAATCTCCCTACGTTGGCCGTGCGCAGCCCGCGTGGCGAATAGGCGACGCAGAAGAAGCTGCAGCCATGCACCGCGCACCGGGGCCTTCCACGGGGAATCCAACCGACCTTAAACCAAGCCCGGGAACTCCTGAACACCATGTGCCCCATTTTGTTATCTATGGAGCTTCGATGCAAAGCAAATCGGCCGCTGAGCTGCCTCCCATCTTGTTCGCACTGCAGCCAAAGCCTGACAAAGCCAACCATGCTAAAGCCAGGAGAGGCAAGCGTAGAAGCAAGAAGACGACACGCAAAACGAGAGGACACAGCCGAAAGACGAAAGAGACCGT
The DNA here is from genome assembly GCA_013339765.2 of Haemaphysalis longicornis. Taxonomy (NCBI): domain Eukaryota; kingdom Metazoa; phylum Arthropoda; class Arachnida; order Ixodida; family Ixodidae; genus Haemaphysalis; species Haemaphysalis longicornis. Next base: position 75,325,721 of record CM023455.1, on the reverse strand, counting down.
CTCCCCGTGTATGCCTCTTCAAGACGATGACTGTCCGCCTACCGTCTTGGAGAAAATGGCTGCGGCTTCAAGCCCTATATTTGATAATCAAGCCCAAGACCACCCAGCCAAGGTCAGTGAGATCTGGAGGAAAATGGGTTTTCCTGCAGTGTTCTGTGCTCTGTAGATTTGATTACGAAACCTGTGATCCTTCATTTGTACTACGTGGAAATTTCTAAGGCCATATATGTCAGCTTACCCTGCCTTTAAGTCTCGCTTGAAAGCAAAGAATTCGTAACCCCGGGAAATCGGTCCTGCTTTGAATTCTGGTAGGATTGATAGTTACCACAAGGTAACGTAACTCGCAAGTTATGCATTTTATGCGGCAACGACGTAGATGGGGCAGGTAAAATTCGTTTTAACCTGACTTGGTGCATCAACATTTAATCAAATCTCTCCAGTGAAGGCATGCCCCGATCGTTATCGCTGTGAAATAGTGCCTGCACTTGGCAACCTTGGATCATAATGCCTTGTAGTCTAAAGTGCAGGTACCACTTCGGACTCAGTTGTGTTCTGCTCGCATCTTTTGCCGCGTTGGCTGCCATTAGTCGCTGGAAGCAACTCCAGTACGGGAGAAGGTTATATAGAACTTTGCCTGGGAGTCAATAAATGAATCATGCCGAGGAAATTTGTTTTTTAAGACTAACTTAACACATTAACAATATGGGCATATAATATAAAGGCTGCGTCTAATCTCACGGCAACCGTGAGAATTACCCCTGGGAAATTCTCACGGCAGTTTCCATAAAAGCTGGCTGGCCGAAAATTTGCTGAATAATATTACGTTCCAACGCAACCTAACCTAACATAACCTGACCGAACCGAACGTAACATAACCGAACGCGTCATAACCTACTCAAATCCTGCCACACTGCAGCAAACCTAATCTAATCCAGCGCAACGACACAGAACACGACCTGTATTAAACGTAATTCAACAAATTCTAGAAGTCCTGTGCGTCGATATCTTGATATAGTAAACACCAGAGTAAAAAAAGCACTAACTAAATCACGATGACCAGAAAAGTCAAAAAAAAAAAAAACATCCAACGTCGAACTCGAACCTGCGCCTTCTCGTTCAAAACGGAGCATTACACCACAGCGCTACAGGGGCAGCTGCAAACGGAACTTTTTAGGGGGATATTTATCAGATTGAATCTCAGCGTAGCGTGCTCAGCCAATAAGAAGCGACTGCCGTGAGAAATTTCTGACGGTAATACTCCCGGTTGCCGGGATAATAGACACTACCTAATATAAACTTTATCAAAACAGCCCACAAGATGTCAGCGAAATGAAATGAAGTATCGGGGACTCAGCAGCCAGTTTCTCGCAAAATCCTTCTGAATTCACGAAACTTCTGAATGCATCCAGACCATAATAAGAAACGACCTTCCGCCTTGACGTGTCTCACTTAATCCTACAACGCGCTACACGGGCCCACACCTTTGGAATTTGGACTTAGCCCTAAAAACAAACGTTTACGGTGATTGTATGTTGGAATTCACTGGTGTAAAGATCTGGAACAGCCTACGGCATTACGCAAAAGTTGCTCACAATTTTTCTGTTGCAATAAAAACGCAGCTACCTTAAAAGGACTGACGCGCTTCGAATTCATGCTTACAGCTATTATTTGTACCTACTCCCATACTTATGGCCGCATTATCAAATGATGATACTTTTTACACAACGAGATAACCTAATGCATTTCATGCGAGTATTATGCGTTGATATGAGGCATTCATTGTAAGCTGAGTGACATGTGCAATTGCGGTTGTAAATTGCTGGTAAAAATTCAATGGCTCTTGTTTATTTCATTGGCCTAAAGAATTGTATTTATTCAAGAAATCTGTACTCTAACGACTTTTAGGGTGCCTTTTAACGTTTTCTTTTTTTACATTTCCTGTCGCCCATGAGTACTGACACGTGTTGCCTGCAATTCTTACATTGTTTATTGTACCCCTTACTAGCTGCTGGCTATGGGTCCAAACAGCTTTTGCGTATGTTCTGTAGCGCCATGAAGAACAATGAATTGAATTGAATCGAAACTGGGACTGGCGAGGGCCGGCAAGAACCGCCAGCAAAAAGCACTTCTTCGAAGGTAGCACTGCCTTTACTTTAGATTTATCGCATCACGTAAATCCCAGTTTGCAGTGACACACTTGGTTCTGCTAAAGTGTAGTTAAACACTTGTGCCGTCGGGGCCTGTTGGGAGGATGAATTCCTACAGCGAGGAGCGCTTCTCGCGGTAGTTGCTTACCAGGCAAGAACCTTTAAACCAGTCTCATAACGACACGAATTTCAAAGCTGAGATCTGCTCTTCAATTATTGCCTTCTCTCATAATCTGCCTTCTTTCATTGCACTACGTTGTCTTATGCGTCATAATAATAGTATTGTCGCAATCGCCGAGGAGAGGCGGGGCGGGAGACGTCTGAGCGCCTTCGCGCCGTGACCCCAGACTGGAGTCGTCGTTTTTTTCTGGCTCATGCACGCACCGTATTAGCCGTGCGCGACCGCCACTCATGAATGGTGGCTCAGCCCCAGCACCATCGCTCTTGGGGATTGCCCAAGAGCGATGGTGCTGGCAAACAAAACTAGAAACCGAAGCAGTTTACTTTGAGGTTCATTTTCTTATAAAGGTAACACAGAGCCGTAAAACAATTTCAATAGGGTTTGTGTTGTGTATGCGTATAAAGTGACGTCGATATTTCTATTTGCATGCAGCAGTCCCCATACCTGAGGGGCAAGAACTTCATAAAAGAAAAAGGAGCGCAATTGCTGCCACTGCCTCTTCAAAGCAAGCCCGAGGAGCAGTGTCAAAACAAACTGACTGTGGAGCCAACACCGTCACTACTTGCACTGATGTTAGCGGTAAGCAGTTCTAAATTAATTTAACGGTCCGCACTGCACAAAGTAACATCGGGGTGAATTATTTTGCTACTGTGGTATGAAATGCTGCTTAACGACACCAAATTGCCCATGTGCTGTTTGTTTTATATAAGACAAGTCTTCTGACAGCTTCAATTGGGGCATTAATTACAGTCGAGTCCACTTATAACGATACCGTTTATAACAATATATCGGATATAACGATGAACAGCTATGGCACCGTCAACTTTTGTATTCTTTCTATGGTAAAATAAACCGCTTATTACAATGCTCCAGTGCCACGATATCGGATATAACGACTGCATCCGGTCATATTGTGCACCAAAAGTGCAACAGTGACGACTCTGATGACGCGGTTGCGCAGCCTACTCAGGTAGTGTCTTCGTAGGGGGTCCAATCCGTAACACAGTCCCTCGAGGACTTTGTTTCTGCCAAGGACATTTACCTCAGCTAGGTGAAGCCCCTATAGATACTCTTGGAAACGATTTGCGCTAGCTTCACACGTGGCAAACAAAGTTGGCGGACTGCGGCTTCTTGTCCGCAAATTAGTAGTAGTAGCACGACCTTGCTGGCATGCGAATAAAATGTTTTGAGCTCTGTTCTGTCTTTTTATTTCACAAACCGCTTATAACAATCATCGTTTATAAAGATCGGATTTCCTTGGCACTTAGATGTTGTTATAGTGGACTAGACTGTACAACTTTTCCAGTGTTTAGTTACTTTCTCGCCGTTTTTCGCATTGTGCAGTGTGTTTTGAACCAATAGCCTGCTATCTTAAAGACACTTTTCCTAATTTTACGTTGTCTCTTCACCCGAGCACCGGAAATAAGACAGGGATAGCCGAAAATTCCAACAGGCAGTTTTAAGCAATATCAGTATGTGGGAGTGTAATCTGTTATGTAACCCAGTAGTTCTTGCCATATGACGAAACCGATATTAGCACCGGCATTCCTCTACCCCATGATCTTGTCGTAGTGACAAGACCAAGGCCACCGCGTCCTAATGCATGGTTGAAAGCTCGCAACGTTTCAGCTATTGGAAAGAAACAGGGAGTCCTTCCAAAGTTGCAACAGGAGACATGAAAATGCAGCAGGAGGTGAACCCCACCAGAAAGGGGATCATTTCAATAATTCTAGACTCAAGGAATGTCGATCGATGGGTTGGTGTCTTTTTTGGTCATTTCGTCTCCCGTGGTGTCCATTGTCATAGACTGAGGCAGCATGTAAGGGAAACCGTGGAAGCCGTTCGTGAGGAAAGACGGAAACACACAAATACCGCAACTATAAGCCACGCCGAAAAGACTGGAAGCTAGTGGACAGAATGTAAGAACATTTGGAAATTATATGAAATGCAAAGCCAAACCCATCTAACTCATAAATCGTGTCATTTGAAAGAAAACAGCCGCACTCAGTGAAACACAATGCCTAAGGATATACAGTTCAACCAAGATGTAACGAAATTGACAAAAATTCCCAATTTTTTGTTACATGCAGGTTTTTGTACATGTAGGTTTCGAGTTAAGGCTCGCGGGAATGAAACAGAAACGAAGCCAAAATGCTAGGAATCAGTGAAGGTGAACTCACCTTTCATGGACCTATTTAACGGGGAAGAACTCTGAGTTGCGCCTCCTGCTTTCGTACGGGCTTAGGCACTACACGGCGCTCTAAAGCAGAAATGTCGCTTACCCCTTAATAACAAACGTAACTTGAGTGTCACTTTTGCCTTTTGACGATTTTAGGTGCCTTAACGCGTTACAAGAACCAAACTTACACTGAAAGGGTGCCTTTTTGCGAACTTGATTCTCTTTTTTATTATTGAGAGAATGCTATGAGAGAATACAATGCCTGGCGGCAACATTATTCGTTCTCGCCAGAGGATACCACATTTAAAATTGCGCGCTTTTGTTAAAAAGACAAAACTTTTCGTTTCCAAGCAGTAGCACTCATCACCGACGAACCCATACCACAGGTAGATGTGAAGACGCGTGACTACACGTCGACAGGACGGCCTAGCACCTCAAAAGAAGTCTGCAACCGAAACCGCGCCCACACGTCCAAACGCAAGGTAGTTCGTGCTGCTGGCAAAAAAAAAAAGCATGAAGGGCAATTACTCTTGCTAGCTTGTGTGGTGTCACGGCCTCACGCTACCGAAGCAGAACCAGGAGTGACAGCTACGTTAGCGACGGGATGGTGCTGTATTTCCGAAGTATTATTTCCGAATATCACCGCTATACACACATAGCGTGGCTCAGAAACTTGCTCAAAAAGCTCCTTATCGGTGTGGGCATTAATAGCACGATTGAATGATGTCTTCAAAGTGACATCGGGGCTATTGGACAGCTTGCTTTCAGTTGAAGCAATAAACACACTCGGAAGTCGTATTAAAAAAACTCGCAACTAAATAACAGCAGATGACGTTTCTGCAGCAGAAAATACGACAGTGCCATTCTGTGCTGGCGGTACGTTTCATGCGGAGGGCTGGAGGCGTGCAGTAAAGGGGTGAAATCATTTATCGCCAGTGCTGCGAGGTTCCCTGTAAGGTGTGTAAGTATGGGCACGCCTATGCACAAGTTTCGTTTTTTTTTTTTTTTTCTGTGTATGTGCAGAGCACGAGCGCAAAGGAAGCCGCAATATCCTTTGCCAACAGCGTCGAGCCTTCCATCGCTGACAAGGTCTCCCAGAGCAGCCCAGAGCCGAGCCCCAACAAGACTTCGTCGCCTTTCTCCCATAGCGTAACCAAGATTATGGATCGATTATCGAATGCTCGTAGCCGAAGAAGTTTCTCTGCAATGGTAAAAACAATTAGAACTAGCGGAGAGACGACTCTGTATGTCACAGCCGCACTCGCCTTGCTGGCATTTGCATTGGGGTCTTTCCTCTTGGGAATTCTTATAGAGCGGAAAGGTGGCAAGAAACTGATTGCGTGGCCTTTCAAGGTGGACGTCCATGCACCGCCTGTGAACTCGTCATCGCCGCAGCCGAAACTACGGCAGTCTGGCCAATACCGCTATGCGACGAGGAATATTCCCACTCGTACCTCGTGGCCAGAGACTTGATTCGGACATTTTACTTCTTTATACTGCTGCACGTTATATTGCGCCACTTTCGCGCTGAGGCCTGCTGTAAATCGCGGATTAAGATCAGTCCCAAAAAATGCGGCTGTAATTACTACACCATATGTAGTTGAATAAAAGGGCTGCAGGGAATCACTCCCTGACCCGTCACCCTCGTGCGAGAATATTTTTTTCAGGTAGGTTGTTTTCTTGGACCAGTGTGCTTGATGTTTTTTCTGATGAAATTGCGGCCTAAGATGTGTTTGTCGTCGAGCCAAACCTGTGATGTCCTGCTAACTATGCGGCACTGTCCTTTCGATGGTACAAGGCACCTAGATTACTGTCCAGAGCAAGGTGTTGCCGACAGCAGCACGCTGGTGCCAGGGCGTACTCATGACGACCGCAAGTCAACTAAGCTGTGGTCGCACTGCAACTGGACATACTGCGAACATTGAGTACTCCGGGCAGTCTTTCGTCTAGAATGAATTTCCTTCCTTCCTTGACTTCTATCCTTGCATAGCTTTAATTGTAACAGCGCCGTTGAGGTTTTTTTGTCAGTAAAAGGCGGCGTTTTCATCGTCTCTCATTTTTGCTTACTTGTGTTCTGATTTCTGGAGCCGCGTGAAAGCCTTATAACGTCGGCGTCTGGCGGCTAGCGATGGCGGCTGCCGGCAGAGCTCGGCCCGGCGAGTCACGTGATGTGTTGCCAAGGTTACGGCGCAGCGGCGGTCAATGAAGGAGAAATTCTCCGCGACGATGAAACCGCTCGAAGAAATTAGTTCAGCTTTTCTTTAAAAAAGTCAACTCCTCAATGAATTACACATTAGGACAATACAAGCGTACGAAACTCAAGTAGTTCAGTACAGGCTTTCCTGTGTAGTCACCGGCGTAACATTGGAGCGAAGAACGCTCTGAAAAAATCGGCACGCCCACGCCGCGCCTCCTTGACGCGTTCTGGCATTGTCAGTTCGTCATTTCAATTAGAAGAGGATACCATGAATATCATTTTTAAAGCATTTTGCTTCCGCCTCGAAATATTACGAGCTTACGCAGACGTGCCAGAGCTCGGCTTTGCCCGAGCTTTGCTCAAACTCGAGCCTTCTAGAATAGCACCCCAGCGCAAGACCACATTGAGACTATTGTCAAGGCTCTTATTGCTCCGAGACGCGCGCAGCCATTGGCTGCACTAGGTGGTAAGGCAAACTTTTTTCAGCGGCGTGCGCGCATGCTCCTCCGCCCACTTGTTCCCGTGGTATCATTTATTCTCGCGTCCACCACACTTGCGTCCGCGCGTTCAATTCCAGACTACCGGGTGGGTCAAAACACAACACGCTGGATTAAGACAGGTTGGGAAGATTTTCCCCGACCACTAGTGGCGTCCCTGCGTACCTTGCATGCGGCGGTGTTGCGGTAAAGAGGCCCGTCCTGATGCCAGTTCACGTAGCTTTGCCACAGTTAATCTGGCGCCACTTAAACAACCCGCGTCAACGTCAAACCCTAGCGCAATTTTTCAAGACACGATTGTCCCCTTGTCCACATGTATAATATTATCTTCGCTGCGGATACAATGCTGGTGGGAAGCGACATGTTTGCGGCGAGATGTTTGCTGCCGTCTCGCTTGGAGCGCATGCGGCCAGCAGAAACCTCTAGCGTTACCCATTTCTCCTGAATGACGCGGTAAATCTGCAGACACAGCTCGGCTCGTGCGACGAATGGCGAAGATCGACATTTGTCCCAACAAGGATACTCGGGCCGAAATTTGGTCGCAGAGATGGTGACAATCGCCTGGCAGCCGCCCGCAACAACCCGACCCACAGGAAACCTTAGCCGGAAATGATGATTGGCTGCAGCATTTGCTATATTCCACTAACAGCGGTGCGATAGGGCACAACTGTGGCTTACGCCACAGCCCCTGCGTCACACGCAAAGAGCTGCATCAATGGTTGTCTTCAAAGGCGTGAGCAAGCAGAGATTAACAAGAACAAATGAAACAGCTTTGTTGAGTGTTCTGTGGCCCTGCAGTGCGTAGAAGTGTAACATTTTTAGATATTGTCAAGAGCGCGGGCTTTAGCGATTGCGATTGTGAAATCGCAACCTTTGGATTCCCCTTTCAAGTGGCCGAAAAATAATCCCTTGGTTCTTGTCGCCTTCCCAATGACATGCATCTACATCATGGTTCTCACGGCATAAGAGTTTGGTGGTAACTGCGTGGCATAAGAGATGTGAACGCAGGGAAATGTGTTTTTTTCCGGCAAGGCGGTTCCACGAAATAGTGAATTCGGTGCGCCCATTATCATGTCTGTGCCCCAGAAATGGTTTGTTAAGCAGGAGCGGAAACGACCCAAAGCTGGGCAAATTTTCATGCGATCCGAAAGTCCCATGCTAACGCTATCCCAGTGCAGCGTAAAGGCAGAGCTTTAGCTTTCTGCTGTTTTTATATATATTTAGTTTGTGTGTACATCCCAATAAAACGAAAACAGCTTCGACGGGTTATATTCCGCGATATGAATGGTGCCGACCACGAATGTATGGGAGTAAACTGCTAATGAGATTTTCGTCTACTACAGACTCCTCTGCAGAATTGGTGTTTACATATGTCAAATCGCTTTTATGCATTGCTCGGTGCGTACAATTTGACACTATACTATGGATGGAGCACTGCATTAAAAGATGCGCACTTGTGCAGTGCGCACAGCTTATACTGGATATCTCGTAATAGGCCCTTTTCACATTCGCTTTATTAAATTTTCATATGACATAACGTTGAATTTGAAGACTAATTGGAAAGGCTCCGAAACGAAATCAGGTCTCCCAACCCGAGCCGCGGGGCAAGTACTGCTTCAAGAACTTGCAATAATCTCGTGCGCGGTGTCCGCCTTCTGTAAAGCAAAGTGTAAAAAAAAAACAGCATTTTACACATTTCTGCAAAAAATATTATTTGGTATTATAAAAATAGCATCATAAAAGCCAATCATTATAGCAACCTCCTCATTTTCGGAGTAAACATTCTGCCCACCCCTCGCTGTAGCCCCATCAAATTCCTGGGCTTCATCTTCCAAAAATGACGTTAAAAGTCCTGTAAGGGTAAACGTTATCTTTCCACAGATCAGTCAGTCATTGGCTGCTGCCCACATGACCCGCCACCAGCAATGGCTCAAAGTCCACAAATTGCATGAAGTTAGTGTACTCACTCGTCATTTGCGCATAATTTCCCGGAATTTCCTCATGCCTAGCTACAAGCTAACAAAATAAAAAGGGCAATGAGAAACTGCATCCCCTCAAAAAACGTGAGGACCTCCCTTCGCCCCAACATCTTCCTGAGATTTTATTGCAACGGCGACAAATTTTGGCCACGTTTAGGTACCCCACCAACAGGGGCGTAGCCAGGGGGGTTGTTCGGTGTCAGAATACCCCCCAAATTTTCTGTGCGTCAGCATTGTTCCCATCTCTTCTTCCTTTCGCCCTTTTTTGCCTTATGGTACTTACACAACGAATTGATATACTGTAATGTCAAAAACAGAAGTATTCGGTTTATTTGGTAGATGTTTGGTTTGTTAAAGCCAACGAATGAAAAATTTGGTTGGGGCTCAGTATCTCCTTCTCTATGCTCGTTTTCGGCGGCATATAACGCTTCAAAATTTCTGGTGGCTACGCCATTGCACACCAGCCACCTACCACCTATCCCCTTCCCGCCATCACCCCTGGAAACCGTAACGACAATAAAAGTGCTACCTATAGCTAGACACAAGAGCCCGGCCCTGGACGAAGAACGCAGAGCATCTAGCGCTCAACGCTACCGGAAGCTACTCATGGCACCTATTGCACTGACGCCAGTTTCGCCTTACATAACACGACGACAGTTTCTTTTGGCCCCCGCTAAGCTCACGGATGGCATTACACATGTCCCCTAGCCCACTACTACAGACCCAAGAATCCCGGGCGACAAAAGCTCTACTGACTTTCCTGCAAAGAAGAGGACTTAATATTACTCCTCAAATAAGGCTTCATTAGTGAGCGCATCATCGTTATCATAGTCATCATCACCACCGAATCAATTTCATTTATGCTCGTACAACTAGTGCAGCAAGAAAGGTGGTTTTACGAGGCTGACCTCGCCAGTACCATTAAAGAACATCCTGTTGCTCTGAAGCCATGGCAGGAACCGTTCCGATCGGTCAGCATTGCAGTGACCACAGCCAGGGAGAACCACGAAGCTTCGCAACCAACATTAATCCAACACCTGTCGACGCACGACCCAGCACCTTCATGCGAGCTTATCTCCAAGAAGCCGTTTTTGTCGAATGCATTCATGGCCACCCAGACAGAAAGCGTAATGAACCAGCTAACGCTTTGGCACGCGGTGCTTATACTCCGGTCAGCTTTCAGTCGTGGCCGGAAGAATAAAACCAAGTAGAGAATTGGGCGATACACCGCAAACAGTCCCGCGAACGTATCAGCGACCTCCTTACTGCGAGAACGCTACTCCTCTCCTCTTCTAAAGTATTCTGCAAACACACTACATACTTCAGATAGGCGCAACGTTGACCCACCTTTGTGATTTATTCTACCATAACATCCCACCATACCATGCATGCGGCGGCTATTCGGATAATGAGCATAAACACTGGAGAAGTGTACGGGCCACCTCGTCTGTCTTATATGTTGACCCAATCATTTACTCCCTCATATTTCATATTCAAGGTCAAGTTAGACCGGTCCGCCACCCTAAAAACTACAGGTTGCCATGGGTGGAGGCCCACATCGACGTACCCTGTGTACCCCCGCCAATCCGCCAAGCCCGCCACCACGGTACCCTACCGCGGCACACCTCCTCCTCTAAAGAAACATACCAACATCGCGGCTGGGAATTGAGTCGCAAAAATAATTTTTTTTCGTCTTTCTTGCATCTCCTTTTCTAGAAATTCCTAGAAATTTACGCTTCTTTCTGCTTGCCTCAAACAAGTTAACATTTTTTAATGTCAGTTTTTACGACTTGGTGTTTGATGTTTAATGTTCGCCAAAAAAAAAACTGTTTCCACCTGTTTGCTTCTCCAATGAATAAATTATTGCGAGGGACAACTTTGTCTTAAGTATTTTACGTCAGTGAACTGTTAACTGAAAAAATTACTTAGCAGGCGAGCACAAAAATGAAGCTCAAAATGTTGGCACGGAAGACGATGAAGAGTACGGTGCCGCTAGCTCTGGGGGCCCAACCTCTTAGGAAGACGAAGCTTATAGGAGCACGCAGCCTGCGCAGGCTCTCAATGACTGCGCGAGCCGAGGACTCTCAGCGGCCGCCGCGTGCCTCTCCTGCCGAAGGTACAAAATTTTACAACTCCTCTATACGAAAAGGATACTTGGAAAACAGGTTTAATCAAATGGCCCTCCCATTGTCTGTTTCTCTAATATTATCCTTCGGGCGAAGGTGCTGGGTTTTAGCCGCGCAGACCCTTGCTCCGCCATACACTTATTCATTTCGAAATCTGGCCGTCTCCCGTGCTAGCCTCCCGTTAGCTATGACGGGCTTCCGTCAAAAACACCCCAGCGTTTTTTGTCCGATATCAGTGCCTACCCGCCCACTGTGTCTCCTTCACCAACTTCTCTTCTTTTTTGTTATTTATATACATCTCATGTTATTTTCTCTTTATTTCATTTTACTTTTTTTGCTACATTTCATGTTCGGGACAGTTTTTTTTCTGTTTATGTTCCCCCAAACGCCTATTTCATTTCATTCGTTAAATGTGTTTATTTACGTACTGAGTATGTAGTTTCTCTCGGTGAACGCCCCCTTCCTGGCCAATCCCCGTGAGTGGGTATGGATCATATCGTCTGGCACCACCACCACCATCACAACGTGTGTCGAAACAGGGCAGCTTAACAAACACAGAAGAGTCAGAAAACCAAGAAAACGAGTCAGCGCTGGTCTTGCTTGTGTCCAGCTCTCCTCGTCGTCTTCCCGTGACAGTATTTTTGAGGCCGAATGTCTGCGACGGGCGTCAAGTTTACCTGCCCAAATTATTCATTCATGCGCCGCCGTTCTTACCAAAAGGATTGTAGGAAACAGCAGCGTGTAAAAGACCAGGAATTCCTGTACGATCCGGCCGGAGCATCAGCTGTAGGCCATGGCTCGCTGGAGTGGGTAGATGCTACCCCCTTTCCTTTCCTTTTCTTTATTACCAGCTAAAAAAAAACCTTTTTGGTCCTCCCCTTATACGCTGCTCCCCACAAAATGCTTCACACCGAAACTTACGTGACAAAGGGCATAATTGTAGGCAATAGCTGAGAAGCACCCCCGCCCCCTTGCTTCGCCGATTGCAAATTCCTGCCCCTACAGCACCCTCCTTCATGCGGTTTACCCCACTAAATATCCACTCCTTTCTAATTTCTGTCGAACGCCCGGCACCCTGTGCCATTAGGTATAGTAGTGCCAACAAACTATAAACCTATCCCCTATTCTCTCCCCCTCTAACGAGCAGCGGATGGCTTGTCTATCTGCTCCATACTTAGAACCCTTGCAAGACTTCATAAAGAGGCCTGGAAGGAAAGTCGCAATTTGGGTATCGCGGAATATAGATGTCTATGAGCCCTTACGTTCATCAAAAAATGTTTACTCTCTCTCTTTCTTTCTCTCTCTCTCTCTCATCTTTTATTTGGGTGCGTACGTGGTCATAAATTTGCCAGTGTATTTCCCCACTGTAAAACCATAAAATATTATCCCGCTCATCACACCCTCTCAGTAACGAAAGTTTAGCATCTCAAAAATGACTTCACTTACTTCCGCAAGTTTTCATGCATGCATAGCAGCTGCCGAAGTTGTTCTCGCTACGTCCACATCCGCCGTAGATATAGGGGAAGCAAAGGCCAGTGCCTTTGCCGTAATACCAATTGAAGTATAAGGCCTTGCACTTGCCGGTGTCCGGTGGGGATGAGCAATGCTTTTATCCCTTAAACAGAAATCAACATTGTGTTATAATATAGCAAGTTGGAAAAGAAATGAGAACCTACGTCACAAGTAGTTGGCTACAAAAAATTTAACTATCGTCAAATTAATCAGAATATAATAGCAAACGAAAATTCGGGGGTGTGAGCTTGATGGCGGCCAACGCTGTTGTTTAGGGCGAACACGAATAAAGGGGAAACGAACGAAAATAACAAAATACCAAAGAGAAACTGATCCGAAAGTATTGTAAGAATGCCTCACAATACGGCGCAGCTCATAAAATGCGCGAAACAAAATAGGTTGTTTGCAATTTGGATTACCGCGTAATTTGTAGTGAATTAGGTGAATGTAATTTGTAAGGGCTAGTGTTTGATTATAAGCGACAAACATAATTTTGTCCATTTTCCTCCCGTAGAAGCCTATGTATTGAGAGCAGGCGGTAATTCCACAATATTCACATGCACACTACATACTATATTTATTACAAGTAGGTAAAACCAGGTGTAATGTTGAAGTCATACTGTAGTCAAACCCGGTTATAGCGAACTGCAATATGCGCCACGATTAGTTCGATAAGTCTAATAGTTCAAAATAGCCGAACGCGCTAATAACGAAAATTTTGTTACGAGTTCGCAGAACGGGAGACCCACTCCTCACCCCCACCCCCATCATCCTGCCATCCCCGCCTGCAGAAAAGAACATAATAAAGTATGCCATTACCATACACAAAAATATGAATTTATTGCCAGCAATAAAGCTACTTTTCGCTGTAACTACTTACTTTCCCAAAAAGCGGTGGTACTTGTTTTTACTTCCGTTGTGGCCGCGTCAACTAGCACAGCATTCTCTACATGAGACAACATTTGCATCAGTTGCAGTACGTGTCCTTCAGTATCGAAGCAATATTGGTGGAGCGCATTGACTGCCGATAGTGGTTCATTAAGGTTCGGACGACTTCCAATCGCGACATCCTCCGCCTTTTCGGTGTTTTCAGCAGCACCAGCAGCCATGACATCGGCGACGGTGTCGGCGTCCGAGGGGCTCACAGTGAGGGCAACGTAGTCGTAGACACTCGAGCAATCCCGAAGGGCACTCCTATCAGCACAACATCGGGAACGTTGGCGGGCTCTTCCCACAGTTCCCGATGCTTCCATCTTGGTCAGGACTCGCTGACTGGGAGGGTTTAATCTGAGTCAGGCGCGTCGGAAACAGTTACGGACCGTTCCGGGAGTCACATCGCTCCATGGGAGGCTCAACATGTCCGTCGCAGCCAATCAACATCTCGATCGCCGATCCGAGACCATGCATTTTCCGGGCGGCAATTCTAGGCGCGTCGAGTTCGATATATCGGATGTGAACTTTGTTATAAGAAATATGTCGCGTTTATTTTCGTAACTGATCTTTTTATTATCGATTTATAGCATAATTCACTCTATCCGGGTTAGTTATAATAGGGTTTTGCTGTAGTGGCTCATAGTCAAACAGTTTGCTTCGGGAGTGTTTCGATAAAGCAAGAGTTACAGCTGTTTTCTACAACTACACTTCCTCCATAAACGGCCTTGTATCGGGAGCCGACAAAAAGTCTTTAAGGTTTACAACTTTACAATGTACTAGCTAATCAAGATAAATAAATAAAATTCGGCGTAAAGATTCAGGCTTCTATGCCGCCCATTTTAGAGAATTCTACCCTCAGAGTACCAGCTGCCGAGCACTTGTCAGAAACTGGAGACGAGTACTTTTTCGCGTCGACGCCACGTGTTGACGGACGGACATCGACCACTGCTGACGGGTAGTCATACGCTGCTTCGATTGAAAAAGTTGTGACTGAATCTTCCATTAGGAAACTGGGGAACACTCTGATGCATTCATAGTTAAATATTCCTCGCCGGCAATTCTTTTGAGGTTTTTCTTGCCAGCTGCGTTATGGCACCAAAGCGGCGTTGAGCGCTCCAGCTGAACGCTCACCAAAAACCGACCCGGAATATATTTTCAGTGCGTGACGCGAAGTTACCAGCAGTCATACGACTTCTTATATGTATGAATAGTAGAGGGAAAATTGCCGCCGGCATCACTGCAAATCGCTGGATGCCGTCCTTGTCGCCGCGGGAGTTAATGGGACGGTATAGTTTTCCGCTCGCTTCCTTAATGCGAAAATACATAACGTAGAGATAAATCGACGATAAAATTGTTTGTTTATATAAAGAGGGAAAAAAGCACTTCGTAGCACTAAAATAACACGCATTTGATTCCATTTTCTGTTTGCTTTTTTAGCTTGACGTTTATGTGAACATTATGGTGTGCAATAGCCTGCAATTTTGGCGGGACGAGCTAGCTCTCACAAAATACTTTTAAATTTTGCAATACCTGATGGAGGCATATTTTATTTGTTTTGTTACTCTTTTAAAGGAATACATTATCACAACACTTATTAAATCTTTTACACGAACGATAATTTTTTTAACCTTGGTGAACCTCACCGACGCAGTTTGTCAGAGAGGGTCGGTGAGCTATGGGTTGACCTCACGCAAATGTACTGACAGAGACTTCTGAAAATTTGTTTTTTTTAAGATGACTCAAACGATTACAATGTCCCTTCGTTAAAAGGTAAAATTATTTTGCAACAGCTGGCTTGACCCGTAACAAACGTAGAAAATCCAAGATGATAATGCTCACTTAAATCTCCAGTTACAAAATAAAAAAAAACAAGCAAATACGGCTTTTATTTCACTGTTACGACTGTTTTTATACATTATCGGCGATTTTTCTGTACTTTACGTATTTTCACACTAGCTAGAACGCTACATGCCAAGCAAATTACGAAAGCTAAGCGACAAACTTTACTATCCCCACAATTCCCATGGTTACATGCGGTCGCCGCGCAAGTTTCCTCTCAAGTGTGTCATTTCAGAAACTGGGTCAGCAGCAACCCCGGCCTTGTTAGCAGAGCTGATCACCGAGGTATTCCTATTTTCCATTTTCTTCTTTCTTTTTTCGCAAGCAAAAGCCGATCGGATGGAGCTTAGCGAAGAGTCCTGCTTAATTTAAGCTGACATCGACAGGCAGTGCCGTTGTTTTTGTTTTGTTTTGTTTCTGTAAAGCTTGGCTTCACCAGCAACAGCGTGAGGCAGTCTTAATTATGTTGTTTTTATTCTTCTATCTTGCGTGTCTTTTATGTCGTTTCTTTAAGTGGGGTTATTAGTTATTTTCGCACGAAACTACTCCCACAGGAATTTGCATAAGACAAAGCAGTGATTGCTCTCATACATATGTGGTTAGCTATAAGTCCTCCCAAGGCTACCGTGAGTTGGGCGAGGATAATATTCGCGACGACTAGCGGCAGCCCGAGTTGTTCGGGAAGGTGTTGTCCATTTACACATAAAGTTTAGGCACACTATTTGGCTCAGTAGGTAAGACACATTGGGCTGACGGACAAAAGCACGTGGATCGGATGCCGGCCGAGGCATCCGTTTTTCTCATATGGGCAAAAAAACGAATACCCCTGCTACACTAGCGTCCGAATGTCATTAGAACCAAACGTCATTTGACTCAGATGCCAAGTTGCGCTGCTACACTAGGTTTCGAAATGACATTCGGCTTAAATGACATTCGAGCCAAATGGGCACTGAGAGAGACATTTGGGATTTCAAGTGCAATTTCTAACACTCTCGCAAGCAGCGTGTTCGATTAGCAATACAAAAACAATACTTCCGTACGTAAAACAAACAAAATATTTTTGTTTGTGGAACTGTGCTCACTGCTCATTTACTTAAAATATAAAATCAACATATTTAATTTCTACACTCTCAAAACCAGGGGGTCAGTTGCAAAAAAAAAATAAAAACAAAACTACATGAACATTAGAGTCAAAATTGGTGTCTCTTTTAATTTGATATCGGAATGCTTTAAATTTGGTCGTTGTATTATTGTACGAATCCGGAACGGGGCGACAACAGCGCTACTACAGCACGGCGAGCAATTGTGAAAGCTTTCAGATGCCATCGAAATTGTAATGTAGCAGGCGGATTCTGAATGACATTCGAAGCACCCCATCTGAGTCAAATTACATTTGGTTCAAACGACATTCGGACCTTAGTGTAGTGGGGAATAAGACGTCGTTGTGTCCATATTTCGGAACCAATTAGAGATCCACCAGGAGTCAAAATTTATCCGGAATCCTCCACTGGGGTGCTCCCCGTGGCCCAGGTGTAGGTTTGCGGGTAGAAAACGCCATTTTCTCGTAATTTTAATGATGTGCATAGACGTTGCTAGAAATTACTCGGGATAGAAAAAGAGTGATGAGGAAGATTTGGTTAGAAAGCCTTAAATCCCGGCTCATTAGCCTAAGAATAAAACGCATTACAACGTAAAACCTCAATCTGTTCCATCATCATCGTGACTGGCACCGTCTCACCTTGAGCTGAGGGATTTCCAGGGCGCCGAACTCCTGCAAAGAAAAAGATGGCGGTAAACCACGTTGAACTAGGTTTTGGCGCATGTTTATTGATAAAATGAATAATAAAACCAACGTCGTTGTTAGCCTTTATTCTCGGCATCTACTTACGCAACTCCAATTGGCGGTGTGCGTATATAACCACAAGTAATATTTAGTATAGTGAGCACACCGATTTTATGTTACAGGACCAAGCATAGTTGACCCTGTACAGCAATGTCAATAACCCCGCGGTTCGTATAGATTACAAACACAAAATCACGCAAAAGATGCTTACTGTTTACGGTATCAGATTCACAGAGTTTGGTTGTACTCTTGTCCAGCGCATAGAAAAAAGACACAAGGGCGGGACGACAGAGGCGCTGTAGAGGACCTCAAAGTTATGAACGCCCCATTGGAAAAAAAAGGACTTAAAACGTATCACGAGTCGTCCAGGAAGTACACTTCAGAATATGACATTGCGGTTGAAAATGTGGCTCACGCACGTTTTCATGCTTTGTATGGCTCTATAGGAATGGACACTTCGCCGTGTGCGCCGATATTTGTGTCTTACCCATGTGATAGTCCTATTAAGCACGTGTGAGCAGCTCCACTGACGGCATCTAAAGGAAAGGTGTGGTGAAGGCGCCAACTTCACGTTTCAAATAGCTGGCATGCCCTATTAGGCCTACGTTGAGACATCCCGTCTGCACAATTTCTGTTCCACCGCACCAAAATTCACTATGCTGCCGGCGCAGTCCGTGAAACGCGGGCAATGCTTTTCAAAGTTTCAAAGTTTATTTCAAAAATGCAATAATGTGTGATTACATAATGTAAGTATACAAGAGAAGGTCCCAAGGTAAGAAACCGTGGGCGGGACCTCCTATGCTTCTACACCATAAAGGGCGAGCATATAAAAAGACGTAGTCGGAATTCAGCAATCCATTCGCACGTAACGGAAAAAAAACAGTGGGCGATACAGAAACACATCAAAAGCGCACAATAGCAAAGTATACCTAGAATATGGGTCAACTGTGTATACTGCACAGACCAAATGAGAGCAAACAATTCAAGAAAAAGAAAAAAAAATTGAAAAAATAAAGTACAATACATTTTTGTTCGAAATAATTCATACATGGTTACATGCAAACAACAACAACAAAAAAAAACAGGATGCCAGAAGTGTTCTCCACAACCAAAACCGGTAGTAGTGGCATGGCCCAATTCCTTTTATTCCAATAAATGCATGCGTAAATGCTTTTTAAAGAAGAACAAGGATTTAGAGTTTTTAAGAGCTATTTTCGCCAAAAGTACCTCTTCCCCCTTCCTTCATCCTTCTGTCAATGTTTAAGCACACCCTCACTCGTTTCTTGCCAGAGCTTTGGGATGGCCCCAGTTCTGAGGCAAACGAGGGTAAATTTTTCCATGCGGTACGCAATAGACCGTGCCTTGCGGTTACGATCTAATGTAGAGCTGCCGCGAAGTGTGGGACCTCAAGTTTCACATTCAAATTCTTTTCTGTCTAGAATAAACTGCGCGAGCTCACCAACTTGCGGATCCGGGAAGCCTGGGGAAGATATTTTTCACGTGTTTTTACGCAGCCCATTGAACTCCTAGCAAAGGCTTGAAATGTGCAACTGCCAGTAGCTAGCTAACAGTGTGCCGAGCACCGCTACTATAGGTAAGGGTCCTGGCCTGACGCTGACCTTCAAAATATCATTGTCGGTGTCGTGAAGGCGTCTTTAGTCCTCAGGTATTGCCTCGAAAAGTTAGACCGATGATACAAACCCAGGATGGCATTTCAAAAGCACCACTCCACCTCAAAAATATTTTTCGGAAAAATGTTACTTTTCAATCGGGTTCAACACCGTTTAATAATTGCAATAGAGAATGTCAGGCCTTCCAATCTCTGTACTGAACAGACGAGTTAACCTATCTGCGTATTCGTCACTCTGTTTCATTGCCCAAATAAGTGCAGCGGCTCAGTATGGCTATGCCGGGCAAATAACGAAAATTTAGGCGCATTTTCAGAGACCATGACTATCCAATTTATTTCCACCCGAGAAATAATTGACAAGCTGCGTCCATTCCGCGCATCATTCAACACACAGACCTCTGAGTGTGCATTTGCGTCTATTTATAGACAGGTTTGTTACCAGCGTCTTCCCAGTGAAGTGGGCACTGTCAAGAGAGGAGTTCCTACGATAAGGCGCGAAATATGGCACGAGCACGTGTAGTTGTTTCTGTCGCACTGGCGACAAAGTGCACGTTGAGCTCCCCAGCCTCAGTCGGAGGGAATGGTGAAGGACCTTGGACGTTACATCCGCTTCATCATCAGGATGGTCGCCACGCAAGACGTAGGCTCCAATGTAATGATGTGCTGAGAAAAACCTCATGCTCTACACCTCGTGACAAGCTCTAAGCGATCGAGCAAGCTTTAACCTGTTATGCCCTCATCGTAATTTGCTTGAAGTAGGAATAATACTTTTTCCTCTACCACGCCCAACTTGAAACCACATGATTTGCATTGATACCAATCTCCGGTACTTTATTTTACTGTGCGGTCACCCTTTTTTGCTTTTGCTTTTCCTGCTTTATTTTGTGTTCTCTTTTGCAGCTACTGAACTTTGTATTCCACTGCTTACACCATTTGGCAGAGGCCTTTCACAGTGCCTCTGAGAGCCCCTAACGCTTTTAAACCTGAGAAGAAATCACATTATTGCGCGTGCATGTATTGTATGCTTGTAGGCCAATCCTCGAAAAAACTGAGTTTACGGAAGCAACTTGTCCAGGGTACAAACCTGCCGTGGTTTCTGGATTGAACGTGCATGACAACCTGCTATCTAAAGAGAATGTTCCGCGCAACTCAATAGAGCCACAGCAACGTTCGAACTGTGCGCTTTACATAAACACGTACTCCGCCTGAGTAACTTTGCCCGCTCACACCTACACGCATGGGCATCCGCAGGAGGGGGCAAGGGGTGCACGGCCACCCCCCTCCCCCCCCCCTTGGAATTTCGAACCTTTTCAAGTTTCGTATATCTACAGAGGTTGCTCTCCCCTTACACCCCAGCCGGGGCCTTTTTTGTGGATATCTGCCCCTGCCAGGAAAAAGTTCTGCGGAAGTCTAAACCGAAACGGCATTGTCCATTTCGTAATTTTTGTGACACCCCAAGCACTACATACTAAGTATTTTTAGTGCCATTCCAACTCCGATAAAGAAGCAAGCCCATTGTTTCTTACAACCTGTGGGGAACGGTACTAACTAGTCCCTATGCGAGCTTCCTCTGGTCGATGGCTGGGTGGTGCGGGTAGCTCCAATGAAACACAGGAATATGAACCAAATTTATTTGCTTCTCTTCTGGACGAATAAAAAATATTGCCTCTGTGTCCTTAATTGCCATTCCTTTCAAGCGACTGACCATGACTGCAGCTTTTGTCATTACCCCCTTCCGTAATAAAATAAATGGTTGCTACCTTCGCTAAAAGTATCATATAATGTTTTTTAATTTTTAACACTTACCCTCCACAGATGCCAAGAAAAAGATCGCTGTGACTAAAAAGAACTTAGCTATCATCTCAGTGCCAGTCTGGTTGGAGAGACCACGCTACAACAACTGCATCAACCGCACCTATGATACGCGGATCGCCTTGCTTTTATATATTTATACGTCTCCAATTGCCCTTTATCTTGGATTGCCTATGGTCATACACACATAATAAGCAATTTTAGTTATTACAAAGGAAGCAGCTGTGTCCCATTCAGGGCAATTTTCACGAAAAAGGAGGTTATCTTATAAACTTTTCCCAAGAAGTGTCCGGCGAAAGGTTTCTGCTACTGTTATTGTCTTAATGCACAAGAAAATAACAAAACATTCTGACTGGAGAACCTTTTCAGAAGGAATAATAAACATTCCGTCCTTTTTCTGAATGAGTAGAAGTACAGAGCAAACAAAAGTAGAAGTAAAAAACAGAATTATCTACAAGTATGAACATAATATACATAAAGTATTTTCAAAAGTACTCTAAGGTTAAGCGTGGGCTCGCTGACTGTAGGGCATATTGCGGACCATTTATTCCTGCCACCTTCTGAGTGAGTGTAGCTTCTCGGAATACAAAGCTTCGCACAATGAACTGCGTCGCTGTTGTTCCACTATTTTACGGGTAGAAGCCGAAGCCAGGTGGGTCCGAAGTTAGAACGCACAACCGGCGTATTTTATCCAGTGATATTCCATTCTTCCAGGTGCTGCTGACCACGCCACGGCAAGGTGGCAAGAGATGGATGCGCGCACCTGGACATTACGCCTCCCGGTGGCGAAGGCGGTAAGGCTCGCTACCGCCTCCCACGAACACATTGTGCCGCAGCGACTTTCTGTGCACCTTTGGCGCTAACAAAGGATTGCTTTGAACAACTTACCACGGCAGTTTATCGCCCTTTTATTGTATGTGCTTTGTGTCACCCGTTTTACATAGCCCTACGCAAAGCATTGTGTCCCGAAAAAAATACTCTCTTGGCACTGTGAATAACGGACGGTTTACTCAGTTACTCTATAACTGCAACGTGAATCATTGCCAAAATGTCGACTTAGCGCACTGAACACAAATTTGCGCTTGTTCAAACTGTGCTTCCATGCACTTCTGTTTCTTCGTATACACGCACATGCATGTTTAGAACCAATGGTAACAATACCACCCGCTTTTTTAAATGGGCATGAATACTCCGCAATTCCCAAATTAATTTCGGAGGCGCCTATCCACAATGAAAGGTAAAAACATGACTCTAAATGTATTTTTTTCGTGCCATGGCTTCTGAAACGCTCCAGTCACCAGGCAAAACTTCTGACACAGAAGGGCCCAACTTCAAAGTTAGTATTGCCACCCACTTGAAAACCCTACCCCTCTCTAAAGAGAAGAAACCCGATTTTGTTTTACTGTTATCCCCACTGTTCGCCTTTGTACATGCTTAAATATTATCCGAACGCGACATAATTTGTCCTCCGCGGCTGCTGAATACAGAAACTGAAGGGAATACATACCATTAGTGAGCGTGGACATGGGATACTTTGTGAGAAAGCTGTCAATGAAAGCGATACTACCTGGTAGTGCTAGGGGCAAAACAGATTCTTACGTAATAAGTCGTTAGAGTTAGAAGGCAAACAAAGACAAACAAAGACTACAGGACGAGCACTGAATAAAGTTTGCACGTGTACCGTCGTCTTTTTTGCCTTTTTATTTCATCTGCGTGCTTTGGAGACTGAACAAGACCTAGCCAACTGCCCAGCAGTTCACTTCGTTAAGATTCTCCTCCTTGAGATTCCACTTACCAATTATACAGGACTCTTTTACAACGGCGAGATTATCTAGCTTGGCTATAACATTAGGCTTGATGCAATTTTGAACGGAAGTTTAGAATTGGTCCTGTTTGAAGTGAACTGTGCTCACTATCTACAAAACAACAAAAATAATCATTTTGGTCACATGGTTCTAATAGGATGTTTACCACGTATAGAACGAGGTATTTAAAGTAGAATGTCTTTAATGAAGCTGAAACTCGTAAATTTTCTTCGTCGTTCCACGTCTGTAAATTGTTTCCTGCAGTCTCCTCGCGATACCTCTCATCGATTGAAAATGCATTAAACGTCGTTACAGCATAGTTGCTTTATTAGAATTATCGTTTTTGACGAAGTGTCCTCAGTACCGCCACAGACACATGCCTCGGGCGGGATTATTTAAACATTTGGATAGCTTGCTCCGCTTGGGACGAACTAGCTAGTTGCGGATGCGTACATACGGCGTTGCTCTGAGCGGGCTAGCGATTGCCCTGTAACCTGCGAAGTGCCTCCATTATTGTAAAAGTGGCCTAGCACGTGTAGTGTGAGTGCCGGATCTGTATCCATCGGAACTGCAGAGACATAATTGAAAATGACAAATTCTTCACGGTGCAAATGAACAACTGTCTCGGTAGAAGCTTATTTTGTTTTGTTTCTTTCCCACTAACCGCTGTTTCTAATCGCACATCTCCCATGCTTGGAACAAACGTCCTCCTGTTCCATAATGAAAATGTTACCACTACTACTACTATTACTACTACTACTACTACTACTACTACTACTACTACTACTACTACTACTACTACTACTACTACTACTACTACTACTACTACTACTACTACTACTACTACTACTACTGCTACTACTACTACTACTACTCGACGATCCGCGCCTGTCCTGACGTGTGACCCTTTCAGCTACGTGCAAGTGACCGCCCCCGACCTCAAGATGTAATCGTGGAGAAATGTAGTGCGAACACGAAAATATGGACTAGAACACCCAAATAGCGCAAGTTATTTTCATGTCAATCAAAATGACACGTGGCTTAAGGAAATAGGGCTGTCCAAATACAACAGCGCGCCATTATTGGACCTTAACGAACAGTATTTTTTCAATTTTGCGTTTCTGGTTCGTATTTTCTTGTTCACATTTCATTTGTCTATGACTGCACCTTCGTCTCATCCAGGCTAGTTTCTCTCTGCTTCCTCATGACTGGGCCGAATGATTGCGTGCGCAGAATTGGAATCATTGGAATCATTTGCTTCAAATCATTTGCCACGGCTAACAGAGACACTCCCCTCTTCGCACCAGCTACGGACTCTACAAAAGTAGACTTGATTTTGGGGTACCACGATTAGGAAGCACCGAAAGATGAAGAGCAATCTCGACATGTCAACTGTAGCGCAAACGCAGGAAAGCCTCCATCTCCTCCCGAACAACGTCAAGTGCGCGAGCCGCAGCCACGACTTCACGCTGTACCCAAGCGAACTTGAGCAGGCCCTCCTCGTGAGTGCAAGTAACCCCTCACAAACCGCTTACTGCCGCTTTTTTACGTCAATAACGGTTGCTTTCCAGGAATTTCTTCGCAATTACCATTTCTGCAAAGTGGTAATGGCTAATTCGGTTCTACTTACCAAGTTTACTGTTGCTTCCACGTATATTAAATTATCGCTTATTTCATACTTTTTTTGTCCTCTTTACTCCGTTATATTGTCACGAAGTCAAAGACGACGTAGTTGTCTTAAAGGAAAACAAGTTTATTGGAGCGAACTTCTGCTCCCCTATCAACTCAAAGAATACACAGGCGGCGAAGCAGCAGTCAACAAAGTGACGTGTGCAGGGGAGCTCCGGCGATTCGAATGCCGCGGCGTCTCCTCTGCAGGCTTTTATCTTTCGGTGTGAGTATTTGTGGAACCGTCGATTTACATCCAGAACATTGTCAGTCAAAGAAGGTTATTCTGGGCTAGTGACGTTAGCGCAAAACAGTCTGCTTATCTGAATGATACAGCCAGTGCGGCATAAAAATAAGGAATGGAAGACGCGCTTCGCTTGGGACACAGATAACAGAGTCGACGTGGGCGGGAAGTAAACAAACAATAAATAAACAAACCCATACATGGTTGACAGAATTAACCCCCCTCTAAGAGTGCATTGACCCAATGCTAAAATAAAAGACAGTCCAAAGAAACAATAAAAAAGTCCGTCATCTTGCATAGTAAGGTTTCAAGGTAATCACGTGGACGACTTCGGGCCGCGTGCGTCGTCGTGATGTTCCGGAATCCGGAATCAACATCGGGGATCACCTCGTAGGTAAGTTGACCGACAGGCCACAGAATTTGGTAGGGTCCGAAATACCGTCGCAGAAGCTTCTCACTCAGTCCGCGTAGTCGGATGGGAGTCCAAACCCAAACACGATCTCCTGGGTGGTACTCGACGTCTCGGCGTCTCGGCGTCGGATGTTGTAGCGCGCGGCATCCACCAGCTGCTGGTTCGTTGAACGAACTCGAATGAGCTGGCGGGCCTCCTCCGCACGCTGAAGGTATCCTTGGACGTCGGGGTTGAGGTCGTCGTCTTCTACATGCGGTAGCACGGCGTCAAGCATCGTAGTCGGCCGTCTCCTGTAGACAAGCTCGAACGGTCTCATTTGTGTAGTTTCCTGGATAGTGTTGTACGCAAACGGGACATACGGGAGCACTTCGTCCCAAGTCATGTTCAACGTCGACGTACATTGACAGCATATCCGCGATCGTTTTGTTCAGACGTTTCTTTACTCCGTTCGTTTGGGGGTGGTATGCCGTCTTTCTTCGGTGATCCGTGTTGCTGTAGCGTAATATGCCTTGCATTCGCTCCGCAGTAAAGCCCGTTCCGCGGTCCGTGATTAGGAATTCCGTGGCTCCATGTCGCAGCACAACGTGGCTTGTGAAGAAATCTGCCACTTCTGGTGCAGTAACCCTCGGAAGAGCGGCGGTCTCTGTGTAGCGAGTCATGTGGTCGGTCGCTACGACAATCCACTTGTTCTCGGATCGGGATGTAGGAAACGGGCCCAGAAGGTCCATTCCAATCTGTTGGAAGGGCCTCGATGCGACGGCAATCGGCTGCAGAAGTCCGGCGGGTCTCGTCGGTGGCGTTTTTCGTCGCTAACAGTCACGGTAGCTCCGGACGTAGTGGGTGACGTCGGATGTAAGGCGGGGCCAGTAGTACTTCGCGTTGATTTTTCCAATTGTGCGGTCTGTGCCGAGATGTCCGAAGGATGGGTCTTCGTGGCACGCGTCCAAAATTTCGTCACGAAGGTCTGCGGGGATGACAAGAAGATAGTTCGTTCTCGTTCCGGGGCTGAAATTCTTCTTCATTAGAGCGGGGTTTTTCAGGCTGAATGCTGGTAGCTTGCGTTTGAAGGTCCTAAGCACGGTGGCGTTGCATCCTTCGAGGTAGTCGATTATGACACGTACTTCGGGATCGGCACGCTACTGGGCGGCTAGGTCGCTCTCCGTCACGACTCCGAAGAACGCGCTGTCCTCATCAGAGTCTTGTGGTGGTGGGTCGACGGGAGCGCGGGCAGGCAGTCGGCATCGGAGTGTTTCCTGACGGATTTATAAACGATTTTAACGTCGAACTCATGCAGGCGCTGTTAGCTGTCAGGTTCATTCGCCACGAGGAGGCGCAATTGTTTAACTTTTCTACCACCATTGGTAACGTGATAAAGTAGCGCAGAAGTAACGCTCTGAGTATTTAATGTGGAGGCACGGTTCGGATCTCATGCGAACTGAAGTAGGTGCGAACTCAAATATTCGGCAGCTAGGGCGAGCTCGAGTATTCGTAGCTCCCGTTGCGCAGAAGCCTAGACGCCTATCACTTTCGGTGCGAGAATCAGTCAGCAACTAAGTAAAGAATCGACTTTCTGTCGACATAGTTGAACGCGTAAATGCGTACGAGTGAGTTTTTGTGGCAGTCCACAAAAAAGATGGCAGCATAGGCATCTGCGCACACCTTGAAGCTAACAAAGCTGTGGTCGTTGACCGCTTCTTCCTGCCACGCACGAAAGAGTTGCTCCATGCCCTGAACGGAAGCCTTTATTCATGGATGTCTGTCCTACCTATCTACACAATATAACAATTGTGGCGCCACACCACGGCGTCCACAGTTAATAGTACATGAAAGCGGTACCTGCTGTTATTGCATGATACTACACAGGCACTGAAGACTACCGCCCTACAGAATCCGACCTACACAAGGCTCACATATTCGTTGTAAAACAGCCGCTGGCTGATTCCCGTTCATGAAACAAACTTTTCACGAATGAGCCACGAATTAATAAAGGTTCCACGCACCGCGGTAAATATTGTGGCTTGCGTTTGCCCAAACTTTTCCACCACAAACTGTCTAAGACTCTTCTAGCCTCGTCTCACTCTTCTGTTGCCAATATTTTTCAGCCGAAAGCTTTCTTAGTGGGGACGATTACGCCATGTAAAGAAACTAATGGACTTCCCAATTGACCGGTTGGTCGACCGAAAAGCTCTGATAAGATTTCTGGACACACGTCGCGTGCGTGAAACCGGTCTTCCTTTGTGTTAAAATGGTTACTTGAAAATCACGAAAAACCAACGGCTCTTGGTAGAAAATACACGCATGCATCATGAAGGAGTACAACATTATAACTTTATCTCATAATACACGTATCAGTATAAATTTATATCATTAGTAGGTGCGTTTACTCAGTGCGCAAAAAATCGTCCGGGTTAATGTCGTAGCCGGCTACGCCCCAGCTGCGAACGTCTCTCACAGTGCGTCACCAGCGATTCCTCTTATTCCTGCTGCGGAACTAATAAAGGTAAGGGATACTCTGTCTCACTTTAGAGTCACAGTACTGCGGCGCCATTTTTCTTGGCGCCGGAAGCTGTCTGCGAACATTTGGTAGCAGTTGCGGAACTTCTAAACATCAAGCGTTTACAAGCTATGTTGATTAGGGATAACTTTCAGGATAAAGGTGATGAAGACAAAACTAAGTATAACATACCTAAGGCCGATACCACCGCCGACTTCAAGGTAGTCTATTTTAAAGGAAGCAATAAACTGTGAAAGAAAAAGAAATGGCTGACGATTACGAAATACCATAATGCAAAATTTCAGCTCAGGACAAACTGCAGTCTTTTTAGTGGTGGAGCATAGCTGCTGCGTCTCAAGAAGTAATGGCGTCATCAGCGAACCCACTACGGCCCGCAATTTCTCTCCTTATCTCGAGCGCGTCGCCGCCGCCGAGCTTGTCTGATGCTGCCTCAGCATTCCGTCCTCCCCCTCACACTTTCATCATACTTTTCTAGTCCTTTTCTCCTGCTCGCTCTGTCTCGTCTGTCGCTGGTGTTCTTTAAGTTCGCTCGGTTACAGTGACGCCTACGGCGACGCCAAACCACAGGAGCGGGTGCTTAAGAGCTGGGCTTTAATATACACCAACAATTATCAAGAGGAAGGCTATGAAATGGTTAGCAGACACGGCAAAAATTACGTAACCGGGAAACAAACACCCTTTATTGCGTGCACTAGGTAACCATTTTATTTTTGCGTCACCAGCATAAAAAGCAAAGCTGCTCTCGCAACGTGCATGAAAGGCCCCACCTTTTATTTTGTAAAAAAGGCCCCAGTCTGCAGTGCCTATAGCCCTTTACGGCCCAGCCCACACAAACGTGTGGGTCAACAAATTCGTTTACTCAGTGGCGCCTGTTTCGGTTTCGGTTTCACAGCCCTGGGTAGCCGCTGCGAAAGCTTCCGAGACTTCATTGGTTTCGGTAGTTCACTCATTTTGCCACCAGGGGTCGAGAAATCGCACATTTAAAACGGCGCCCCAGCAGGCGCGATCACGATAGCCGCCTTCAAGAATAAAACTGATATTTCTTCTTGCTATTCTCGTATTTTCTGAATAACAAGCTTAGACACGACTTGCAGGACTTGGAAAAACACGATCTGGTAAAAAATACACCCGTTCTCTTCGTGTGCCTTCCGTCATTCCGCTTGAAAAATGCACCCACACATATGTGTGGGCTGGGCTTTCGTCGTTACGAAAATTTTGCTGGGCGGTATAGGCTGGCCGGCTCGTGCACTGCAGCGCTAGAGATAAATAATTTTTTCTTGCTTTCTTGGTGCCTCATTTATTCGCGGTTTTGTGCTGGCTCATTGGTAATGTTTTCTTGCGCCTTAACCTTGAACTAGTTCAGTAATTACTTGTGATAATATTATTTATAATTATTAATTATATTAATTAAAACTTCATTATTGTGTATTTTCACAAAATACTATTTATAATACAGGTACTCCTGAAAACAAAATAAAACTTCTAAGTAATACATAAAAATGGAGTTTTTCTGCGCCTGATGCCGTTTTTAAGGTATTCTTTCTATGCGCAGATCATACGAATAGAAGCCCAGCCCACACATATGTGTGGGTTTGTTTTCTGTGTGAAATACTCTGAGCTTTCCATTTTAACTTGTCGAAGCATAATTAGGAAGGGGTAAATGCACAAAACTTAATTACTTGTTGCCATTTTTTCTAAAAAATTCCCCCGCATTTCCCCGAGGGGGAGAATGTGAAAGTGCGAATGCACGGTTGTCGGCCCGCTTGCGGCGCTTGCGCTCGGCCCCCGCAGCCCACCGCCTCGCCGCCTTCTCTTCCATCTCTTCCATCGGGTTTGTAGTATCACGTGTACACCACGCAGTTATCAAGCCGCTTATAACGCGCTGAGTCGCCAACGCACGCCGCTGACGGACGTAGTTTGAAATGCGTTAAAGATATAAGGCGCGTCTAACACTGATATCACCCGTCGCGTCCGTGGCTTGGGTCGGTAGAGCGTCGCGCTGCGGCCGCAAAGTCCTCGGATCGAAACCTGGCGCCGGAATGCTGTTTCTTTTTCAAATATAGAGGAGCACTGCGGACGCCAACGCCGCCGACGCCGGCGGTGGATGGTTTGGGGTCGCTTATAAAGTGCATTCGCACTTAAAAAATTTCGTTGGGCAGGAAAGGGATAGAGGGATGGCTGTCGAGCTTTTGTCGCTATATCTACAATCTATATCTATATCAATAATATCTATCAATAATAATAATCTATAATAATCTAATCAACAATATAAATCTAATATAATCTAATCTAAAATAATCTAATAATAATATAAAAATCTAATCAATAATAATATCTATCAATAATATCTATATCTACACTCTTTCACTTGTACACCACGCTTAGAGCATCTTTTACTCGTTCTTACGAGCTTTTTACACGATCAAGTCAAAATATGAGTTTAGCCCGCTCTACATGGTGCGGATTCCCCCTGTGAATTCACAGCTCTGTCGTCACTCGTGCGGCCAAACAGCCAATTCTCGTTGCTGTAGCAACTTTCCAAACGTTTCGAACAGTTGAACTCCTACTGTAAATGCCGCTTGGAATTGGTAATTTGTCGCAGCCATGAAAATGGGAAAATAGGTGCTTTCCCACACGAGTGGCGCCACGGAGGGGAATCTGCAGGGGAAGTTCGCACCTTGTAGAATGCGCGTTAAGAACCGTGCAAAGAATCCACTTCACAAAACCAATGGTAAAAGTAACTCAATGTTATAGGGAGACGCTTTCGTCCTGCAGTGAACACAGGTAGGCCACAGATGGCGACAAGAATTGTGTTGATCATTATGTGCACAATGGTTGTAGTCTATCAATAGAGATAACAAAAAATAGTGCAAATACTCAACAAGAACAACAAAGTTTCGTGACGCTGGAGGAAATGAACAGTGATTTGCATCTTCTTTTCCCCTGTTATTGGTTAAGCGACTGTCAGGAGCACGAGCACGTGTACCCGTTCGCCATCAAGTAGTTATTAAACTCCAGCCCCACTGTTGGAAAACTTCAGGAGATTTGTACACAATAAAAAAATTGGGACTTTCAAAGTTCCAGTAACTTTGCATTCATAAAATACACTTCGACTTTCAGCCATCATTATGCCATGAAGCAGTATGAAGACATTACAAATCATTACTGATGGGTGTTCGCTGTACGCACATCGGAGACTATTTCTCCTTTATAAGAAACATGACTTAAAGGGACACTGAAGTGAATTTGCCAAGCTCCCGTTTTTGGTTGCACTGCGTAGACTCGCTCAAATTAACACACTTTTCGTCGTTTATCCGGTTGGTAAGTCGGTATTTATCTTATAAAGCCTGAAAGAAGAAAAACTACATTGCGCGGTCGGCGGTGGCTGCCCCAACTAAAGGCTGTGATGTCGGGAGGAGGTGCACCGTGATTGGGTGATGTTCAAGATTAGCATTCAAACAAGTTTCGGTTGCGGTTCTATAAAACATCACGCTTGACATCAGACGTTATCGCTGGATGTGACTTCTCGATATCTCTCAATAATTGCTATACCACTCTTCTGCCATGTTGTCGTCAGTAAAAGGCCTAAGATAAGCCTCCGAGGACGGCTCGGAATCGTAGCAATCACTAGCCGAAGCTCAAGTCCTTTGATCGGCGCTTAGCAGATGAAGGGACTCCGAGGCCTACGCAGTGGATTAACGCCCTCCGCGTCACCGCAAACGCTCAAATGACATGCGTTTTTCCCCCAGCTTTGGAGCTTGCCTCACTCATGCCTATATCATAAAAAGCATGTTCGCACAAGGCCAAAGTTCTGCGGAATATCGCCTGTGCCCACTTCGCGCAAGCAGTCGGTGCTTATGGCACCAACACGCCAACGAGAACTCGCTAGCGCATCAGTGTCAGTCTGCGCGCGTTCTACGAACTCGCTCGTGCAGCAGTGAACGTTACGGCCCACAAATGGTGAACTCAATATAGAAAACATCGGCCGAAAACGAAAACAAGCAACTTACAAAAAAAAAAGAATGTACCCTCGGGGATTTGAACTTGCGACTTGCAAAAAAACATACCTAGGGCTCCAGACCACTCGGCCACGGGCCAGCGCTGCGGGCGATGAAAACCAATTAACACTTTTATTTAGTTTTAGCATTTCAAGCAGCTTAGGTGACTATTTGTTGTAGAGCGCTCGTGCACTAAGCGTCCCCCAAATTTCCACAATGCCTCGCGTCTAAACAATTGCATTTCTTAGACGGAAAAGTGTTCGCTGATGTGTGGTCGTGCTGCGGACCGCTGTGCTAGTTCACCCCACGCAAAAACGTGCTAACTGCTCCCTAGTGTTCATCTTAAGCGCAGAAAAAAAAACGGGACACAGTAGACGAGGACAAGCGCTACTTCCAACTGAATTTTATTGAAACAAGGGGAAATATATAGCAGCGAAAATAAGAGATACAGAAAAGGTTACGATTATACAGATTAAAATAACGGAATCGCCTGCCGCTGTCCCACACGTGTCAGCTAGTCATTACCAAGACCAGTTCTTCTTTAAGAAAGCTGCCTCCTTATCGGAACAGGCTACTGATGTCGTGCTGACACACTCAAAATCACCTAGTGCATTTCAGCTGGCCTCTACTATCTCAAGCGTGCGCTTAACGTTCATCTGCGCTTAAGATGAACGTTATGGAATACCAACTAGCCCGAACGCAAGCCCTGCTCCCTAGTGTTACGCTGTACGGTAAAAGTTTCAGTTGATTTTTTATTTCTTTAGTACCTATATTGATTTCTCTGGCCCTACTCCCGCCTTCAAGTGGCCTTTGATTTTCCGTACTTGTGTACCAGTCAGCGAAGCATCGCATGTGCGCTTGTACGGCGCTTGTGTAGAGCGACCTGGACTTGGAGCTTGATACAGTGTAGAAACTAACAAACTAAAGAAACCCACATTCTTCCATTCACAAACGTGTCGTGGCTTAGTTTCAACTGAGCGAACGATACTGCGACGACCCGTCGGCGGCCGGCGGACTAAACGCTGGGCCGACTGACTCTGTCGGAAGGTCGGCGAGTAAGTCAAGGCAAGGCATTTCCTCCTGACGTCACCCCAAAACGCCACAGAAAATGGGCGAGGATGCAGAGAGGAGGACAGCATTTTTTAATTGATTTTTCTACTAAATAAATTCGCGTAAACGCAACTCTGAGTGGTCGAAACATGGCTTATGGAATCCGGACTACAATTTGCGCTAGTAATCCCGCAATGTTTACAAACCACTTCTGTGTCCCTTCAGGATTCTACACTCGCCTCACGCGTACCTTGGATTTTACTTAGACTGCAGCAAAAATTGGAAGTCGATTTGGCCACCATGACATCTTCACACTGTGGGGCACGAAATCACCATGCTTTAATCAGCAATAACAGACAAAGCACTTGTTTCAAATTGCTTTCGGCAGAATTGTGGCAGAATAACACCGAACTCAATGAAAGAGGTATTGCCTCCCCCAAACTCAACAATACAAATCATGCACTGTCAACCTTGCCAACATGCCGAATGCTGCGCTGCACTGCGCAGCCTTTGGAAGTTTCGTTCCTGGTCATACTTTGCGGGCCACTGGCATCCAAGAATAGACGGGCCACTTATGCGCGATATTGAGATACCCTGTTACTACGGAGAAGGTTCCAGGAAATCGGTGGGTGCCACTTTATTGCCTGTGCAAAGTAAATTGTCAAGGCGGGAATTTTTGTTACGTGCGCTACTGTAGTCTCTTTAGCCGGCTGGCACATTGTTGTGGAAGTTGTTATGGCTTCACAGGATCCTGCTGAGCTGCCACTCGAGGGCCACGACGAGTTCCGTCGTTTGTAACCTCTCAAGGCTTCTATCGGGCGTGTGGTAGGCGGGCACCGGCGCTGACCACTGTTGAGACTGGGCGTCCGTGCGCAGTCACCGGTGTAGCGGCGTCGCCTTGTTTCGTTCGCGATCGACGCGCCGCAGAGCAGAGCGTTGAAGTTTTCGAGCAGACGCAAAGTTGAAGCAACGTTTATATACAGTATGTCAGTGTTAACAAAGCGTTGCATGGCTCCCACAAAAGCGACAGCACCTCTCCACTCTGTGCCTCCGAAAAGTGCCGACGAAGAATGCCGATGACAAGTGCCTCCGGTGGGTTTTTATTTATACCCCCGGAAGTCCGTGGCGGCCCCGAGAAGTTTCACTCGCTCCAAACAGGGCTCTTGCTGGCCGAATTTTGAAATCCAACGAATGGGGGTGAAGCGGTTGCGTCAGCCGAGCCGCCCCGACGGAGAAAAGGAAGGCGACGCCGCCGCCATCTCAACGAAGCCGCCTCCAGGCGAGTAGCGGCTTGTCGGTCACCGGTAGTTCACCCGATGCATGCTTCGGTCGAGCTCGCCGCGACGCAACAGGGAGAGGCGACTCTGCGGTGGTGCAAGTTTGGGCCTGTCGGCCGGGGGCAGCTTGGTCTGGTTTGGACGAGGCGTAAATCGGCCCCGCTGTCGGCCCGTCGCCCGTGAAACAAATTTGGCCCGGGCGCTATGGCACAACACCCCACGCTCTGTGTCAAAAAAAGTACCCTGTATGAACTGCTTACGGTAGAAAAAACGCAGATAGCCGGCGAGGGTTTAAAATGCACTTATAGACCTAACATAAAACAACCAAACGAGCAGGATGTTTTTCAAATCACCGTTCTAATACAATCACAAAATTACAATGGCTTATATTCTTCCGAATATACCTTGTCAAGTAAAATGAAGTACATTACCATAGTTGTAAACTCGGTACCGGCGATATCAATTTGTCATGCCTGAAATTCTGTTTAAGAACATTTTATAACTGTTCCGAATAAATCAGACAAAAGAACTTTCCTCTGTATACCCAATATGCTATTCAGACTAAGCAAAAATCTATCAGTGTGATTTCCAAATTCCATTTTCTATTTTGTCGTCTCAGTTTGGAATCGACGTCATTACTAATGGAGCGCTCCTAACATACAATAAGCTCACAGAAACCATTATGGCTTCCGTCTACAGCGGCGTCCTCAGCGGAGCTTGCTTTTTCCCTCTCCAAGTGTTTTCCGCAATGAGCCAAGAGCAGTTGAACGAGGTGAGTGAGGTTAGCCTCTGCTCATGAAAGAACAGTTAGCAACAAACGCCAGGAAATTTTGAGACCAACTTGTTTCATTATTTTCGGGGCGGATCTTGAAGTTCGGGCTCCGCGTATTTATTGTCTACAAAAATCCAGAGGATCCACCTGCATTTGGAGCGCGACGCAGTGGAAAACGAATGTCCAAGGGTGTGCATGTGCATGCGTGTGTACGCGTGCGCACACGCACACACTGCGAAGGCTGTTTGTAGCGGCATATTTGGCGGCGTCAACATAGCGGATGTCTCGGGGCTTGACTTGAAGCATCTTGCGAAGCATTCGAATGCGTGCTTGTCGGCGACCCTGGATATGAACGGGGTGCATATTCTTGGGTATTCTTGCAACAAGGAGATGCGTTGGCGCGGGTGGTGGGTGACAGGAAGTTGGTAGCCGAGGCGACGGAGGTGCGGACAGCCACAGTGTGAACGCTTGAGCCAACCTTTTTGGTTGACATGATGGGCCTCTCGAAGTGGAACAAGAGTTGTTGTCGCTGTTCTTATTCTGTGGCGCACACTGGTTTTGGAAGGGATTGGTCAGTAATCGGGAGCTTTAAGGAGTTGATGTGTTCACTTCACAGAATTCGCAAAATTTTAAATATGAAACATAAAAGTCGTATAAGAGTGCTTGCCGCGTGACACCCGATTGGGATGGCACGTGAGCAGAACGGGTACACCCAAACCGCGCCGACCTCGCATTCCAAAGAAGCTGTGTCGTGTGCCACGACGGTTGCTGGCGTTATTTGCGCCGTATGGCGCAGACACAAGCGCGAAAAAAGCCACGAAAATACGGGGTAACAGAGGGGCATCCGGTCGATGTAATTCCCGCCATTAGAACATGAAACGAAAGCAAAGAAAGCAATGCAAATGCATTGTTACAGCAAAGAAGTTGTTCCTAGATGGCTCCTTTTTCAGTAGCAACCCGCCTAGCGGCCGTTTTCCCGAACTAGCGCGTTAGGGCGAGGCCTATCTAACGCTCCCCGCTGCCATGACGTCCAGGCGTTTGTTCGAAGCGCACGTCGTGTTTAAACACCCGTCAACTTGGGTGTTTATTTGTGCAAATTTCCGTTTTGCGTCTGTATAAAGGAGCTGTGACGCGCGAAGAATGGCCTGCGCAATGCCCACTGGGACGTGTCGGACGTTTTCTTATTTTTTTTCCTTTCTCACTAAAACTCTCTGCTAAAACAGATGGCGCACGGACTTCCGCGACGCGCGCTCGTTCACCAGGCAGCAACTTCACGACTACTTCGGCGGTGGCACCGTCGGGTTTCTCGTTCCGTCATCGTTGACGCGACGCAGAGCCGCTATCCGCCGCTTCCACCGCAGAGGCTGCAACTTTTGCGAAGGAAAGGGGGAGAAGCCCACCCCACGCTGCTTCTTTAAAACGGCAGTTTCGATTCCTGGCCGTTGTGGCCGCTTTCCTGATGGGGGCGAAAGGCAAAAATGCTGGCGCGTACGAGATTTCGGCGCACGTTAAAGATCCCCAGGTTAACTGTGCCTCTGGCGTGCCTCATCGCCTGCGTTGCGTCGGCGCGTTAAGCCCTACAATCAATCAATCAATCAAGCAAGCAATCAATCAAGCAATCAATCAATCAAACGACGGCTTTTGCATTCGGCGGCACACGTATCCGCCATATCGAATCGGCTACAGCTGGCGATGCAAGCCTGCTCGGACGATATGCAGCTCAGGTAACGCTTCGCTTGATGACAAACAATGCGCAGCGATGCAAAATAAAAAAAGGCACGTTGGCCCTGTCTTACAGCGAAGAATCAAGATCGCAGAAACCGCCGTAGCGGTACTGGCCGGTTTGTATACTTTGCCCTTAGGGAATGGCAGCTTTGTGGGGTTGAGTGCGCGGGGGTATGGGTAGAGTGAACTAGAATAGTTAGGGGGCAGCGTATGCGCAAATTGCTTCTGTAAAAAGGTGATTGGGTAGACTTAGATTACCCTATAAAATTTCTAGCTGGATCGGCCATATGTTGCTCAGAAAGGTTTAGAGACTGCACGTGTTTTTTCGCTCAGAATGCATGTAATCTCACGCTTAAAGTTTCGGGAGCCAACGGGGTGGTTTAATGTCGAGTAGCGAACACATGCCCTGAAATGTCGCACCGCTGTATTGGACGTGTTTAATGTACATGTTTCGCGCGTTTCCGCTGCTCCGGATTAAAATAACATTTCCTCTCTGTTTCTTTAAGACACGAATTCCAGTATACACGGCCCTCCAGCCGTCTGGGACGTCGACGCAGAATCTCGTTCATTTCTCACCGGTAATGTGTTATTTAAAAGTTCAATTCTCTTTCTTCCTGAGCAACAGTTAAAATACCGCAAATCTTGGCATACAATCTGCATGGAGAACCGCTGAAATGTACAGCGAACTTCATCGGCAGCCCAACTAATTACTAATTGAAATTTTGGAGTAATTGCAAGTAAATAATGCGATTGGTTGTGGGAGCGAAATTGCTGATTATGTGCAATTTTGGATCGAAATTATTTATACAGCACTCCCTTTTCAGAATACTAGCCATTCCCTCTTTTTTAGTATTTACTGCGGCTGTAAGTATGAAAGCGGCGGTGCTTGAGTGAATGCCACGAAAGAATACTTAGCGTGTTGTAGTTCATTGAAAGTGTATTTGAAGGGATACTGGTGGCTTGAAAATGGGATTTTATTGTTGTACTTGCACTTGAGAAAAAATGGTTGTTGGTGGTTTGAAAATGTGATTTAATTTTAAAAAAACTTCGCTTACCTTTTTCTCTAGGCTTGGCTAATCCTCCTCTATTAATCTTTACACAATACCTCACCTACAAAAGCTAAATCCATCACAATCTTTATGCATACGACTGTATCATGTACGATCACACTCATATCCGAACAAATATGCAAGCTTCGCACGCCTACCCATCATGGAAATTGTAAACCAAACTGCGTCCCTTCACCAATACGGCATGCAAGTTCTTTTGAACTGTAGTCTAGACCAAGTGGCTACTGTACCAGGGAATCGGGCTGCCTAGAAGTCTGCTCAGGCGGCAATAAAGACAGGAAGGTCCAGTGATTTCGAGACCTAGCGCCGTGCACCAGTTCAGCAATATGCGTTTATAATAGTTGTTTTACTCACCCTTTCATTCGCTGCATTTAATTATCACTCTGCCCCACTTGACCTTGTATCCTCCGCCCGTAGACGTCTCGCTGCTGTTGACTTAGCTCTTAGTTTTGTATATTCCATGTTTTTAATCTCTGTTTTTTTTTACGGTTTGTTCTTCAGCTATATTGATCAAAGAACTTCTAGCGGTAGAACCACGGAGTCATTTTTAATCTCTGTTTTTTTTTTTTACGGTTTGTTCTTCAGCTATATTGATCAAAGAACTTCTAGCGGTAGAACCACGGAGTCATTGTAAACCTAGCATACTACGGTCAGGTGAATAACAATGTTTTTTTTTTTTTAACAGCGGACCTTTCGAGGGACTCGCAATGTCTGGTGCAACGTTTATAGATACTTTTTCAGTTCCGTATCTCCCCGCCGCGGCCATGGAGAGAAGCCGGCCGGCCGCGACTCTCGCCACCGCGGCGCTGCGGTTGCGAGTTGCGCTAGGAGAGCGAGCGTCGTCTGCTAGCGGGGAGCGTTCCGCTCGGCATCTCCGGTCCTCGCCGCTTCTGGCTGCGTACTGCCAAAAGAAATGACTGTTCTCGGACGTTGCTCATCATTTTGTTGCGGCCGTTGCAGTTCGAGATCTATTCGAAACGGACGGTATTATGCAAGGAGTCGTGTACGTACGCCCAGGGATTTGAAGCGGTGGCTAAAATATCAAGAACAACAGCGTTTTAAATGGACGTTCGCGTAGGCTGTCACGCGTGCACACAAATTCTCTTGCCATGCCAATTGCGCAAATTTATTGCATCACGAAGGATATTTCCTCACACGACTGTTGGAGCAGCTTCCCTTTTCGTAGACAACATAGGTGATATCGTCCCTTTCTTACCGGCCTAGTAAAAAACAATTTGCCGACGCTGCCCCGGTTCTTCTTCGAATGCTGCCGTTCTCCAGTTGGCTGGGAGCCGTATTGCCGCACTATTCTTGACTATCTGAGCAAAATCGGTGCATTGCTGGGGAACAGGCGCCTTGGAGAGCTCCTCTTGTCGCTCCTTGGGAAAGTGCTCTCTTTTGTAATCTCATAGCTCGTGCGCAGACGCTACCTTTCTCTTTTTAGGAGACCGCCGCCGAGTCTGCTTCTTCAACAAGTTGCTGGGAAGGTTGGGAAAGTTAACGGAAGCTGCACTTTCCTTCAGTGCCCAGTGAGCCCGGCCGAACTCGATGACTTTACGTTAATGATCGCAATATCCTCTTCGAGAAAATGAAGTCCACATACATTGCGCGTTTTGCTCATCTATTTGACCGCGCGGGGAATCGCTCTTTTTCTATTGGGTGAGAAGCTATGGATCCGATGACGGCGCTAAAAAGTGACACTTCTGAGTGTTGCTTCTGCGTCTGCTCGTACAGCCAGGTGCGGAGCACGTTGGCATTGTGGTAAGCCAGGCTCATCAAAGAAAACAGCGTCTTGACGGAGTCACGAAATCCTCGATGAAATCGGCACTGTTCAATAGCGTCACAAACTGAACGCACTGAAAGGGCAAGGTTCGCGCACAGGGTCAAAAACACACGCAAACGAAAGGAAGAAACTTGTAGAGACACGCAACTACGCCGAAACTTTGAGCTCGAGCCTACTGGAGCACGCGTATATGCATGCTCTTCTGCAAGAGTGAACTCGGAAGAACCACACAAGTGGCAAAAAAAAAAAAAAATCGTTGTCTTCTGTTTATTGTAGCTGTTTGCTTTCAAGAATGTACACAATTACCAGATGTGTGCGCCCACCCACGCACGCACAGCAAACTTGCGGAGCGCTTAACTATAGTGGTTTCGCTTTCCTGCTCCAGTCGGAAGGAAAGCATAACGTAAACCGCATGTGAGCGCTGGGATGTCAGCGCGCAAGAAAAGCTCTGTGCGCTTGAACCTAGAACAGGCACAGAGAAGAATAATCGGCACCACATCAGAACGTCGACTTGCCGGAGAGCGCGTGCAACGCCGTGCAAACGCAGCGCGCGCGCGAGAAAAAAAAAAAAAAAAACTATGGCAGAAAAATATAACATAACCCGCAGGAAAAAAAAAACTACGTGGCGTAACACGTTACGTAGGGTTGGTGGTCACGTGATTTTTTTCGCTCTTGTACTCCTTCGCCTTCATGCAAATGCCGGCCCTCCCGTAGTGTTCCACCCCGGCATCTCGGATTGTGATCAGCGTACTCGAAAAGAAATAACTGTTCTTGGAAGTTGCTCAACATTTTGTTGCCGCACTATTCTATTTCGCGATTTATTTGAAACGGGTCGATTATGCAAGGAGATGTACGTACGCCCAGTGATTTTTAGCGGGGGCTAAAATACCAAGAACGACAGCATTTTAATTAAATGAATTTTCGCTGAGCATTAGCTGTCAAGAGCGCACACGATTTCGTTTGGCATGGAAATCGCGCAAGTTCGTTGCAGCAAGAATGATATTTCCTGATAACCATGCGCAGCAACTGCATGTATGCTTCCTTTATGAAAGACATCCGCGCATGCTTCGTAGTTTCAAAGAAATCAAATTGTTCCGCGGGTAAAGCTAACCCAATAAATTTGGAAGTTTTGTATTGAGATTTAAACTGTATGTTTTCTAGTTATATTATGTTAGCACTAAGAATTTTTGTTTTTGTTCATTAGTCAGTTTTGTTTTATTAATACTTTCGAACTACATTCTGTCCTCCTCCTCACAGTTGTACATTTTGCAAAGGGCATAAGCATGCGCTCCATGCACGATGCGTGTGCACAGCCTCCTCACAAGCATCACTGCTAAAGTGAGCTGGAAAATCTCGCAGAGCCCACTGCGAACTACGCAAGTCGGCATTGCACCATGCCCGGCACATGAAAGAAAACACGGCATGTTGACGGAGTCACGAAATGCGTTCGAACGCGGCCGCACTGTTCAATAGCATCCCAACCGAATGCACTGAAAAGGCACGTTTCTCGCACAAGGGCGAAGACAAACGCAAGCGGAAAGAAGAAACTTGTAGGGAAGACACGCAACTACACCGCGGCCGCAACTTTGAGCCCAGCGGACCGGCCGCGCACGCCGTCAACGCTGCCGCCGGAGCCGCCGCCGCAGCCGCCGGCCATGGAGGAAGAAAAAGTTAGGAGACGGCGCCGCCGGAGAAACGTGAAGCCTATACCAGAGTCTCTTAATACCGTTCTGGTCACGAAACTTCTCCGTCACTCTACGGGAGAGCTTGATATGGTGCCAAGAACGGCCGCTACGCGGCGCAAGCTGTCCTAGGGGGGCCATCGCCCCGCTGCGCCCGGCGGAACGCACTCGCAGCGGCGGCTGCCCGAAGACGTTGTGTCGAGGCAGCTCGCGGTATTCCTTCCACCAAAGTTCCTGCATTAGTGTTACGCGAACTTCATGTGCCAGTGCACCGCGTTCAAGGTGGGCGGAATGAAATTTCGAATGCACAATGCCTAAGACATGCTGTTTGACGGGCTGGAGCTCCGGATACCGAAGCAACAAGGAAAAGGCGTCGCTCTTCTGTTTCCCAAGTAGCGCCGAACTTCGAGAGAAATGGAAGAGAGCTATACCGCGGTTGGAAGCTGGCGGTTTCAACTTCGAAAGCAAGAACGTTCGGGTTCGCGAAAAGCATTTTGGTGCTAGCGACGTTGTAAGAACCGACGAGCACATCGTGAACGGGGTGTCGTGTCGCTTCAGCGAGAGAAACCGAGGCTTCGGACGGATGCCGTCCCAACGATTTTTGATGGGCTCCCGGCCTACCTGACAAAGCCGAAACCGCGTTCCCGGCCAGCGATTCAGAGGCAACCAGCGAAGAGGTGGCGCGAATTGTCTAAGCGGCGTATCATTGGCACCAAATTTAAGATTTATTGCATGCTTTAAGTGATAACCGCGCCCTCCCTCCTCCTTCCCTCCGAGCACCCAAAAAAAATGTATGATGTGGTGCCTCGGTAGTGGCAAAGGCGGCCGAGCAGCCAGCACTGGCATCAAAAGGAACTTCCATATTAGGGTGCTGTACTTCCCTTCCCGAGGAAATCCTGGGTTGTCGGCTGGTAATTAATAATGCTCTAAACACTAAACACAAGGAAACGTCAAGCGGCGGGTGTCCCGCGTACATTGCGTGGAATAAATAGAACAATTAAATGTTAGGCACGTGAAACTGGTGTTTAGAGCGGTCGCGAAAGCGCTCGGCTGCTATAACCACGCCATCGAAAGTCCCCGCGTCAAGAAAGCAATCGGCGCTCATAAACGTGTGTCAAAACTACTGCGCATTTGGGTGTAAACTCAATTGAAACGTCTGGAATAAAACTTCTGGCTGTACCATTCACTTCATTTGAATACTTGGGTAGCAGCGAGCGAGAGGCGAGCCGGATATAATAAACCAATGGCGATTGCTCCTGTACTACCCAGTCGTGTCTCATTCCGTTCACCTTCCTTCCCCTATATGTGTCACTACCAGAATAGAAAGCTCACCTACCGCATTAACATAATCGCCCTTCAGCCAGGCACAAATATAAACACGTTGTCGAGTAGATCTAGCAGCAGCTGCTCGCATAGGGAGCATGGAGCATTAGCATCGTCTTTCAACACTTGCGAGCAAGGACGTACCGCTTCGAGGCATCGTAAGTACGCATATATTTGGGCTATGAGGTAATTATTAACGCAATCGTTATCACTCGGTGTGAGAACACTTTAAATGCGCTGCTGTTTATAAGGTAGGCCCGCACTCCCAAGCAAACTGCGCGTGCGTTCCAAAGAAAACAGCTCTCATTCGTCGTCGACACTGGATCCCGTATCGACTTATTTATTTGGTGGAATTGATGCGGTCAGAGGCGTTTAAGAATAGGTAACAGGAAGAACACAGCACGCACATAATCGCGTCGAAACGTCGGCAGTAGTGCGCATACACGCCCAGTACTGGCGGCGGCTTGTGGCCCCCCTACGACGGGTGGCGCCGCTAGCGAGAGATTTTGTCCCTATATCAACCTTCGGGCGGAGTTTCGTGACCAGAAAAGCATTGAAGGACTCTGCCTATACATAAAAAGTAAAATCGAAGTCGGCCCAGGCGTCACTGCACCACGTGACAACCACCGCGCCGCAGCTGTATAGGGACCGGGCGGCCGTTGTATGGCACCACCATCGCTTCAGCGAACAGCGCCGCCCGTGGCGAACCGCTCGTCAGTGGAATGCCGGTGGCCGTCAGCGCAGCGTAACTGTGCATGGCTTTCTGTCGTTTTTCTGCGGTGCAGCTTGCAAAGCGTACGTAACCCCACGTGCATTTTTCAGATCGGTAAATCGTGAGCGTGGATGTGACGTTTACGAGGCATGCCATGTGTGTGATTTACGCCAATACTCGGTATTTACAAGTAGCAGACGACGCTCAATGTGCCAAGCTGGAAGTCAAGCTGGAAGTGAAAGTTCGTTGCTTCATGCAATTTTTTGATGCCTGCATGCAGTTTCGCGTATCGAGGAGTATACTGCAGCTAAATGCTCCCACAAAGCCGGTGTGTGCAACCGATCTAGGAATGCTCCTTGCGCTGGCCTTGGGCAGTTGATGACGAAACGGCGTCGACGTCGTGTACAAGCGAAAGACAAAGTTGGGGGGTGTCTTCTAAGATTTACCTCAAAACAGAAATTGTGATGGACGACGCTTCCGTAACTTCATTAACTACGGCTGAAACGTGTTTAATTTCACAGAAACGCTCTTACTACAGTCATCAGGAATCGTTAATAGAATAAACACCGCATGATAGTAGAACGGTATTGCTTGCCGTGGAAAAGCATTGCTTTACAAGAATTGCAATGGTTTGCATTAATTAAAGAATTGCATTAATTTATATTCGCTCATTCTTGATGCATGTGAATCAGCTAATAGAATTATCCGGGGTTTATGAAGCTATAATGCATTCGTTTAGCAAGTTCCTTTAGCAACCAGTTTTAGCAATTCGTTTAGCAACCAGCGGCCGTGCAAGTAGTTACAGGCTTAGCGGGTTCACGGTCTCCGGGGCGTCGCCGCATTGATGCAAGAAAAAGCACCTCGCAACAGAAAGGCCCTGAGGGCACAATGACTAGAATCGTTGGCCCCTGTCGCCCCCCTCGAGGAACAAGCTACACCCTTCCGCGCGCGCGGTCACGCCGACGGCTCAGAAAGCGCCCCTTGTTCCCCTTCGGTCGCCCCATCGGCAATTAACTCTTCAAGTCATGCGTATCATGGGCACCCCAGACATTCCTCGCTTTCTTTCGTTATGCGAGGGAAAAATTTGAATAGGGTGCTTTGGCGAGAGCTGCCACAATCGTCTTCAAGTTTTCGATGTCCAGTTTACGCATTGGAAAAGCACACGTGACGCGCCCCTCCCTCTACCATGGGGGCTGGGTCGCGGTGAACAGCTACTCTCCCACCCCCTCCCCCGCCCCCCTCATGGAGGCAGCTGCGCACGGAGGGATACAGCCCGTTCGTCAGATGGGGTTTCATCATAGGCCGGTTCGTAATAGCCGTTTGGTCATATAGGATCATAGGTCATAGTGTGCAGTTCGACAAACGGGAAAGTTCGTCATAGGTGCACGAAACGAATGTCCACGTGTTTTCTTTTTTTTTTTTTTTTTTTGATTGCATGTGGGTCTCGCCGAAGTAGGTAGGATGCTTCGACTCAAAACACAGATCCGAAGCACATGTTTTCTTTTTTTCTCTCTTTTTGGTCGTACATCTGGGAAAGTTCAGCAAAGAATACAAGCCAGAGTAGGTGGTGGTGGTGGAACGCAATTTATTGGCCTTTAGAAAGGGAGGGGGTTGGGGAAAGGATGCCCGGACTCCAGCTCAGGGGAATCCGAGTGCCATGAACGCGGCCTCTGCTCTGCCGACCAGTAGCAGCTGGTCATCAAGGCAGGGGCTGTGCAGGATAAGCCTCCGAGGCCTAGGAGCATGATGGGATAGAAAAGGGATGCTGTTGTTACTGATGGCTTGTTGGGGCAAATCCATATAGC
Source organism: Haemaphysalis longicornis (assembly GCA_013339765.2). Lineage (NCBI taxonomy): Eukaryota > Metazoa > Arthropoda > Arachnida > Ixodida > Ixodidae > Haemaphysalis > Haemaphysalis longicornis. The sequence goes on along the minus strand of CM023455.1, from coordinate 75,281,005 downwards.
AGCTTTGAGGTCAGGGTGTCTGAGTGCAGAGCAGGGTGCGCTCAGATGAGCCCCGCTTGGCACCTGAAGCCTCCAAGCCAGAGTAGGCAAGTAGGGTGACCTCGGTTGATCAAGAATATAAATACGAGTTCAACAACCGTAGATAGAAAGGTGAAACAGAGACGTAGCCTAATAAAGTTCTTGGAAGACGGGCCACAAAGTAGAAACCACGCCCCCCTTTTCAGTGTTGCGGCCGACTTGGGCAACCTCCATAGGAACAGGCCCGCTCGTCACACTCGACTCGTCAGCGACCTTCTCATTTTTGGAGATTTCGTCTGGAAGTTTCATTTTGGGCGGATGTCGAGAAGGGGTGGGGGGTGGGGGGGGGGTCATTAGTGGCTTTAACTCTGATAATTCGTACCAGGTTGACCCATTCGCAGTTCGGGGGTTGGCTTTTCCTTTTGCTTTTTTGAAAGGGGGGTTGAAATTATTTTTATGGTTTAACACGCTGTCTCTTTCCTGTCTTACTCTTCCTTCCACAAGAAATGTGTCACACGGCTAAAGAAACATATAGTACAAAACCTCTTAACTCCACATTGCTGAAAAGGGAGAGCGGGAATCACGTGGTTTAAGAGAACAGCGTGTGAAAATTAGTCATAATTACACTTTCTTACTCAGCAATCATTACGCGAGTTGTACAAACAACAATGAGTGATGTCTTTTCTACTGTTACGCCTAACAACACCGCAAATTTTGTTTTATCGTTCCTGTGATGAACTTTCCTAAGTGGCAAAATGTCCTTTGACGAATGATCATTTGTGACCGAACGGCCTATTACGAACCGGCCTATGACGAAATGCCATGCAATTTGAACAGAGTGATTGTTCGTTGATTTTACACCTTTCTCGTCTTTGCGCACTTCCGGGTACGAGGCTTCCCGTCGTGAAAGTAAAATGAGGGCCAAGAAGACCGAAGTTTCAAGTATAGCAAAACTGACTTACACCCACGCACGATGTCTAGATTTTTTCGGTACAGGGCCGTTCGGTACATGGCGTTTCGGTACGGTGTTTTCGGTGCACGGACGTTTCGGAACACGGGCGTTTCGGGACATGGGAGTTTCGGTACAAGACATTTCGGTACTGGGCGCTTCAGTACAGGTAGGTTCGGCACATAAACGAATTCGGGCGAGCGTTCGAGGCACCAGAATTCATGTGCGTCGTTAACATGGGAGTTGCAAGCACGCAAATCGAACCTGTTTATTACGACTGTTGTTGCTTGTATTTCCGTGTATTTTAGGCCAGTAAAAATTTGTACGGCTTTCCCAAAAAAAATGCATATTTGCGGAACAGTAGCCAGAAAAAGTATATCTCGTTCACTACTTCGTTTCTTTAGCGACAGTATCATCATCTATTTTCTCTTGTTTATTTTACCAATAATCAGCGGCGGCAACTTTTTTTTAAGTGCGAATGCACTTCTTAAGCGAGCCTGAAGCGTCCGCCGCCGTCCGCATTCCGCCGCCGTCCGCATAGCAACAGCTGGGGGTGCGCGCGCTCCTCGTCTTCCTTGGCAACGGGGGGAGATGGGCGCGCGCTGCCTGGCCGCTGACATGGCACATACCCACGTGGGGGATTGGCCAGGAATCGGGCGTGAGAAGGGCTAATGCACCCGCTTAAAGGAGTACTGACACGAAATTTCAAAGCTGAGATACGCTCTAGCAATCAAGTACAACGACAACACAAATAGGTGTCTGTGAATAAATGCATCTTTCTTTCTTTGTAGTTGTGTGTGTGTGTGTGATCTCTCTTTCGCGAACATTACCGAACCGCGCAAATTCAACTTCTGCATTCGCACTTTCACATTCTTCCCCTCGGGTAAATGCGGGGAATTTTTTTCCACTTCCCAGAAGCTACAATAAGAACTGCGTAATTAAGTGCCACCGCAGGGGCAAAGGAACCTGTGTCTCTCTAACGTAATGACGAAGATCTTGAATACTTTGGCATTCCGTATTTGTGGGCGTTGCTTTCTCCTGATAACGGAATGCACATACCAAAACATTATCAATTCATTACCCAAGGCACCTTTTGTACAATGTCACATGCTTCCGTCCCGGCCTTATCGTCGTTAGCAGTTACTATGCTGGGTTTACAGTGCTTGTTAATTGCAAGTTGAAAAGCCTCTTGTATATTATTCAAAGCTATCCGCAATGTTTTCTGCAACCTACATAGATATATTTTTTGCTAGGACTGGTCGCTTGTGATTTTAGCGTTCTGCCGGTAATTATACTTGTCATAACTTGGTTGGGTGTCATTCCTATGAGAGATATACATGGAACCTGCAGCTCCCCACCATCAGTATTTTTTTAACGACGATGGTCTTTCCTGGGCGCATTGAACACGAAAATTTGGGCCTCTCGGTATGTCAGTTTGTCTGCCTGTCTACATGTCCCTTTATTCAGCCGCCCGGCCAAAGTTATTGCAGAGGTTGAACGATACTTTTATAGCTAGAATCTTATAAACGCGTTGTTGATTAACGTGCAGTGGCTGTGTTGATTAGCTTACATCATACATTCGCAGGTACCTAAAACGTATTGGGGCCCGTAAAGGCCGCGGACCTGTCAGTCAGCTCTGCTTACAAGCCCCCCTTAAAGGGACAGACAACCGATTTTTGTCGCGTATATGTTCTCTAGCTCATATGAAAGCCGGCGTTTTATATAGCCCGGTAACCACAAGCAATTTTTAAACAAACTGGAAGAAATAATTTTAATTTGGCAGCAAACTTCCTGAAATCGGAAGGGTGGCGGTTCGTAGTGTCGAAACTTGACACTACAATATGTGTCCCTGTCACGTGACCTGCAAACCTAGCAGCTCCTGTAACTGCTGAAATGTTTATTTACGTATTGAAAACCTTTTAATACAAGTATTTGTACAAGCTTAAATAGTATATGTATTTCTAAACATTACTTTGAAAATTCTTAAGACACGCCGCCCGCCGCCGCTGGGTTGCTCCCAGTGTGGCTAACTGAGCCACCATGCCCGGAATCAACGGCAGCGTTCAGTAAACAGACCTAGCGAAGGAGCTTTGACGGTTCTGTCTGAGTCAGGGGCGTTTGTTCTGCCAAAATATTTGATTTCAGTCTCCAAATACGGCAACGGCAGCTTAAAAAAAAAAAAAAAAAAAAAAACGTCGCGCCCGGGGAGAATCGAACTTCCCGCCCCCACATGAAGCCAGATTATACCTATCGTCTATCCCAACAGATGGCGCATTCGTGCAAAATTGACCCTTGCATTAAAAAAAAAACACATAAAGGAACAGGAAAGCCTGCGATTCAAACTTTTTTAGCTGGGAACAAGTTTTTAAATGTCGTATTTCATTTCGCATACAGACAAAAGTATGTTGGCGAGCTACTCTATGTCATGGTTGCCAGCATTAGTTTTGGGAGGGACACATACGATTCGTAGATCAAAAAATTCGATTTAAAAAGTTCTAGAGCGTTATCAGCAAAACCGTTTCTCGTCAAGGTGCTTTAAGTGATGCTCTTTCATTTGGGATAGAGAATATATACTCGACAAAAATCGGTTGTCTGTCCCTTTAAAGGGAAGCTGAAACGCTTTCCAAAAAAGTGAGTTAGAGGCACGTTTATATAGTTTTTTTCGCGCTTACTCCGAATGTCACATTGAACTTTATCGTAAATGAGTCCAACCGGCTTTTATCTTGCAAAACGCGTGGTCCCGTTTGAAAGACGCGCGCTCTTCGTCTTGGACGCCTCTGATTCCCTACGCACGCAGGGAACTTCCGGAGGCGCGAGAGCACATGCGCTGTACGTAAGCGAGAGCCGCGCACTTTGCGTGCGCCCGCAAGTTTGGGAAACTTGCGTTGCGGGTTTTGCGGGCTTTGCGTGTCGTGCGCGAGGCCCCTCCTCTCTCCTCCGGTCTCTCTCGCGAGTCGCGACAGCTCGAACACAACCACTTGAACACCTCACATTCCAACATGGCATCCACACGGAATGGCTGAAACGGGACAGCTCGGATTCGGTTTGATATACACATCGATTTGGAAATGTTAGCTTACGTTCGAAATTTAAATCCTTTCAAAGAAACCATGGAGTGGACGGAAATAGCGTCCAATATGCAAGAGCTGCTTCAGCAGCCGTTCACGGCTCGTGCTGTGCGTGACCGCACGGAGCTGCTACTCGGGCAGTACGCATCGGCCGACCGGACCAACCTACGCAGGTGAGTGCGGTGACTGCATAACTGTAGCTTACGCTAAGAAAAGGTGCCTAAAACTACCGGTGTACCAATACATGACATCTTTTCGTAGGTCGGGAACCGAGGAAAACTATGAGAAACGGGAAAGCCTCCTGCAGGAGCTGCTCGACATGGCGCGGGAGCACGGAGTGCGAATTCGTGCCCCTCGTAGAACGAGCACTGCACCAGCAGTACGGGCAGTACGCACACGGGAGCAGCAGACTGCATCTACGACGGCCTCCGTGCGCATCTCGGCGGCGCAGTCGACGGACATCTTCGCCGCGCAGCACTCGGCTCGCAATGCGGACACCCGCCGCGTTGGTGAGTACCCATTTGCGATATGCTGAGACACCACTGTCACCGAGTTACGTGCTTTTGCCTCGTTAGCAGTGTAAACGTTAGAGTTACGCTAATAATCGAAACTTCGATTGGTTTGCAAAAAGCGTCTGCTATTTGAGCTTTCCTGGCTTTCCTGCACAAGACCCCTGTTGTGCAGGAAAGCTAACTCACGTAAAAATTGCGCCAAACAAATGTGTGCTAACCTTACGTATGTCAACTCAAGTGGAACACTCCTTGGGCGTAAAATTTCAAATCACACGTACGTATTCCCATTCACAGTGTCATAAGACTAGCTGCTGCCCCTTACGTGTACATTCCAGCCGCTAGTGTGCCTAGGAAACACCTGTCAGGAAATCGAAGGATTACCCGCCGCGGTGGCTCAGTGGCTAAGGCGTTGCGCTGCTGAGCACGAGGTCGCGGGTTCGATTCCCGGCCGCGGCGGCCGCTTTTCTGATGGAGGCGAAAAGCAAAAACGCCCGTGTGTACGAGATTTCGGCGCACGTTAAAGATCACCAGGTGATCAAAATTAATCCTGAGCCCTCCACTACGGCGCGCCTCATCGCCAGCGTTGCGTCGGCGCGTTAAACCTTACAATCCGATCCGAATCCGAAATGGAAGGATTACAAATGGTCATGAATATTGCATCTATGCAAAACATAATAAAGTGGAAGTTTGTGCTCACCCGTGAAATTGTACGGGCTTGCAACCTACAACGGCTGGGTGACCTTTGCACCAGCATGCGGTTTATCGTCCTCACCAAAAATGACACTGAGTATCTGGCTTCAATACGATGAGCTTCTCAAAAGTGAAATGTGACATCATGACATGCTTTTTTTTTTGCTGGTGCCTTGGGCATATATTTTTGGCGGTTCATCAATGCAGCTTAGTTGAAGTCATGAATGTGAACATCTTTGACAGAACTCGGTCTGTTTGCGTCTGTTTGCTTAAAACTTAAAGAAAGGAGCAGATACTTCAAGAGCCTTACTTAAAGCGATTCCACTCCTACAAGAACACCATAAACGCTTTCCATAAATGTTCTCTCTCTCTCCTCACAAAGAAACTCACTTGCGTCCTCGTTCATTGACTCATTTTGTGAGATGAGAGAGAGAGATGAATACTATTCATGTTTGTCAGCCACCTATAGTTGCATTTGGTAATAATCGATGCAGCAGGTGCTTACATTGTACGATTTGTTTGCAGGCACCGATGGCACTGAGACAGCGACGGAGGTGCTCAGCCGAATTCTGAACCACGACGACGCCAGCATCAACCATGCTGAAGACGACTTCACGGTTCAGCACATGGATGAACTCCCAGACGACCAACAGGACCTGATCCCCTGGACGGGTCCTAGGAGAACTCGTCAAAAGTGAACTCGTCGCAGCCAACTTGTCTTAGGTGAATTCGTCACATAGGGCAAGTCATCATAGGCCATCTCGCACTAGGCAAACTTGTAACCTAGGGCAACTGGGCACTCGGCCAACGCGACACAATTTACGTTTTTCGTCTATCATGTTCAAATGAAAGAGTACAGAAGCTTGTATAATTCTCATCTTATGCGTATACATTCTTACACTCCTCCTTCAATTCACCACCCTTAATGTTTCCTTTGTCGCGTTCGAGGAACGCGCCAGCCAGACAACGTATCTTATTTTTTTTTTCTTTGTGTAGCTTCACGCGGCTAACTGGACTAAGGCGGTCACCCACCTGCTCTAAATATGTAAAATAAACGTTTGTTCCTCCTCCTTTGTGCGGCTAATTATGTGAGTCTTTTATAATAGATTTAGTTTGCCCGTCCTGTTTTTTCTAATACATTTTTTTAATCTTTGGTAATTAAGTGACGGCGCTGTATTGGGATTAGCGATTTCGTTCTGTGTTTTCGCTTTTTAGTATTTTGATATTTTGTTTTCATGCCTGCTGACAAACGATGATTGTCAAGCTGGGTAACCTTCGTATTGTTAGTCTTCATATCACCTATATATGGGAGCGAACGTCAAGGCCGGACTTAAAAGTTGACCCCCTCCGCCCCCCCCCCCACACACACACTCACACAAAAAGGTGTGGCTAATATTTTTTAGAAGGAGAAGAAAAGCAAAAAAAGAAACCGGAAGTTGTGCTGAAACCGAAAAGCCAATTTCAACCGCCACCTGCAAGCAAACAAGAGGCCAACATTTTGCCCTATTTATAGTTATATACACAAGCCGGCAAAAAGCTTCAAAAGATAACGCAAAAAGAGAAAAGAAAAGAAAGAAAAGAAAACACAAAAGAAAGAAAAAGTCCACCCCCCCTCCACAGAAAAAGTGTGACGAATATTTTTTGGAAGGAGAAGAAAAAAATAAACCTGAAAAGGAACCCCTTACCCAGTAAAAAAATGTGATTTTTTTTGCAACGAGAAGGGAAATGAGAAGGGGACAGAGGAACATGTGTTAAAATAGAAAAATCATTTCAACCACAGCCTGCAAACTAACAAAACCAGAGGACCCCCCCGACACTGAAGAGGTCAACCTGGGAGTAATTATAAGATTAGACGCCACTAACGTCCTCTCCCCATTTCCTCGACATCGGCCAAAAAGGGAACCGCGAGACGACTTTTCCTAGCACGAGAAGGTCAGTGCTACCACTTTTCCTAGTACGGGATCACCTAGAACGAGATGCCCTCTTTTACCAGTTTCCTTATGACCAGTTTTCCTTGGACGAGTTGGCTGCGACGAGTGGGCCGGTTCCCCCCTGGAACAGCCCCAGCCAGGCAGACCCAGCAAGCCAGGCACTGTCAGGGAACCAGGTGCCTATGACAACGGAGCCAGCAGGCACACCAAGCACAATCCGGCTTATTCCGACCCTGCTGCTATCTTGGGCCCGACACCTACACGAAACGAGGTGGTTCGTGGTAAGGGCTCCTACTAGACCTTTTGTTGTAACAATAGTCATGTATCTGATTTTACACTCAGGTTCCAGTCTCGAAATTTGTTTATTTGGTTATCATAGTAGCCATTTGCCTTCAGGTTCAGATTTCTATATCAGTGTTCTTCGTTGCTCTTGTTAACTGCAGCACCTCGCTTGCACCCACTTTTCGTGTTGTGCCTCATTTTATGTCATTTTGTAACGCGTTTCCTTTCAGGAAGAAGGAGAAACGATCAAGAGGCTCGCTACGAGTTTTTTGAAAAGAGGATGCACCACGAAATTATAATGAAGGAGAAGGAAGCCGCAACAGAATCAAAGCGCATCGCTTTAGAAGAAAAACGGCTCGAGTTGGAGAAAGGTGCGGCTGAACGCGAACTGCGTGTCGCACAAGAAATGCGAAAACAGATGGAGGAGATGAGACAGCACATGGCAGAATAGCGTGCTATAGAGCGTGCAGAGGAACGCCGGCTGCGTGCTGAAGAACGAGAAATTGAACGGTCGGAAAGGGCCGAAGAAAGAAAAGCCTTCCTAGAAATTATAGAAAAGCTCATTCAAAATGAGTAGTTGAGGTCGAAACTTTTTTAAAGTGACGAGAAATTGTCACAGAATTGTTTATTCATTTCTGCAGCATTGATGCATTTGAAGTTCGACCTCATTTTTATTTCAACTCCCGTGTACATAAACCTGTAACAATAAAAATGAACGTTGACGTTTCTATTTCTCAAAACATGCTACTGTGAATGGAATAGTGAAATACATTAGATGCCCTTCTGTGGATCACATCTTTATACACAAGTACAACTTCCACCACTGCATATACATACACTGTGCTATCTGAGCAAAGCAAATTTGTCAATAACGTGATAAACCTTTGATTATCAGCTATGCAAGAGGAGACTAGGACTAAAGGCACAGATGGCCTGATAGAGCTCTTCAGCTCTTCAACGTCAGCAAATGTTTCACAGGATGTATATCACGGTACGCCTGTCTGTGACAGGGCGATCGCTATCACCAATGGAGAAAAAAGCAAAAATTATGAAGAAGCCAAAAGGAGAGTATGGGAAATGAGGTGTGCGAAAGAATAATATTACAACACAAAATCGCACAGAAAACAAGTGCTGTGAAAAAAAAAACATAGGACGAGGCGTCCACGCCTTGTCGTATGTTTGTTTTTTACAGCGCTTCTTTTCTGTGACTATGAATCAACACGCCCAAACCTTTTCCCTTCTGTACAACACAAAAGTTTACGAAGAACTCTGAGTCATCAATGAAACCATGTACAGTTGAACCTCGTTATAAGAGACATGGATGTAAGAGACAAATGGGTATAAGAGACACAATTCACCCACATGGTTGGCTGCCCTATCTTTCCCATTAACTTGACCTCTTTTATAACAGACATCGGATGTAAAAGACAGTTGTTTATAAGGAACAAGTCGTCCTTGAACTTTAATCAATAATCTCGCTTGTAACAGACATTTTAACTTAAGATGCACTGCCACCAGTCACTAATTGCAGTTGCTAACATTGTGGAAACACAGGTGGACGACACACACCTGCAGTCACTATTTATTATAACTTCATAAAAATACAGTGGTTCAGTCAGCTATGAAATGACGGTGCAACTTACAGAAGTGGTGGAAGCTTGCTGCCAACCATTGGAGCACGACCGCACATGCGGGCTCTCCCACTCGCATAGCTCCCAATCAAGAAGCATCGCAGATGTTGATCCTGCAAGCATAATGAATAGCCTGAGCACACAGTGGAAGAAGCTGCGCGCGCTGGCTATTCATCAGGCTTGTGAACTCAACATCTACGATTCATCTTCCATAAACAGTGAAAGGAAAGAAAGCTTGTAGAATCGATTTTAAAAAACAGTGTAAATACAGTCATGAAGCAAAGATTCAGAACTGTTTCATAAATTCTGGAGGCCAAGCATAAATTAGAATGAATCTTTTGCGACAAGCTGCAGCGTTCTTTTGAGCTTATTTTAGTCATACGGTGCCCACGTTGAACTAGGGCCTGATTAGTAAGTGTAAACATGGCTCCCTGCTTATGATACATCTCGTATAAGAGACATAAACTGCTCCCCGGTATGTGTCTCTTATAAAGGGGTTCAGCTGTATAAAAATGAATATTTGTCTACATATACATTCTTATACATACATAGTTCCGCTCAGAAAAAGAAACGCACTTGAGTACTACCTGCAAGACAAATAATGAAAGTATAAAGCTATGCATTACAATCAAACAATGCAAAAAGGAGCAGGCATGGTAAACAACTTTGCGAAAAAAAATTTTACGGCATTACAAAATTGGACCACCTCCTTAAAGTGCAGTCCTGGGCAGGAACTGCTAACACTATATCCCACTTCAGCCATTTGTTTTGAAACCAAATGAATGGACAACCAATACTAGCGCCAGTTAAAAAAATTGTCAAGCTTTCAACAAGAACTTATACCATGACAGCGTACTACACAGATACCACAATGAACTTCAAAACAAGCATCAAGTGTTCAAAACAGCAGCATATGCTCTGCTACCATTACGCGGTTGGCAAGGCTCTGACATTCAGCCTAAAACAATAACAGAATATATATCAGCCTCTATTCCAATAAGCGATCAACAATGCACAACACAGTCAGGTGTCATGCAGTCTGACATACTGAACAAAATGGTGGATTCGAAAAGCGAAACGCCTATGTTTTTGAGATTTCGGTGCCTGATACCCAGGTGGTCAATATTAATCTGGAGCCCTCCACTATAGGGCACCTCTTCGCCTGTGTAGTGTCAGTGCATTAAACCTCATAATCAATCAATGAGGTACTGAACAAAATATCCATGCTGTTGCCACACAGTGCAGAACTAAAAAAATGGCCGCGTATCTGCTCCTTTCGTTGCAAATGTCGTCAAAAGACGATAGTCTTTATCGACTTTTGCCAAGTATCGACTTTTGCCCTTCGCTTTACCGGTCGCCTGTCATGTTGTTCCTCTTGCGTCGCGCTCCTCCCAAGGTAAAGACGCTAAAGGCTTGCTTAAATCATTTTAAATTTCCCGCGTTCCACTGCTCCAAACCGGGTGTCTCGATGCCAACGCTGCCGTACGGCGAAGACACGCGTGAATCGAGGCGCCCTACTTCAACGTTTATAGAACCGCGTTTCTCTACTCCACGTGCATTGCAAGCAGAACGTGGAACCTATCTAGTGGCACCTTTCGTAACTGTTGCCGTTTGGTTTCTTGAAATGGCGCCAGAAGCTATAGTGGCGCGGGCGACAGCAGGCGACGGCGGGGTGAATTTTTTTCTGCAGTTGATGAAGTATTTAATTTCGCAAAAGTCAAGCATGTATGATTTTTTATAAAGGAACACTGCACGTATCACTTCTGTACTAATTTGTTGTCTTATAATTGCGTAGTGTCTTGTTCTTCTTCAACAATGTTGACAAGTATGAACATTACACCGGACTTAGACGGGTAGATTTAGCTGTGACTATATAAGACTATTGCGCAGGCATTGTTTTGCTTTGGCCGGGTGGCTGAATCGAGTCACAGACAGACAGACGGACAGACAGACATACAGACAGACCAAAATTTCTGGGTTTAAGGAGCCCAAGAAAGACTATCGTCTTTAAAATAGTTACAATTGGTTGTCTGCAAACTCCTCCACTATACATGACAGCGCCACGTGTCACGCAGCCTCAGGTACTGAACAAAATAAATCTGCTACTGCCACACAGTACAGCATTAGAAAAAGGTTACAATTAATTGTTCATGTACTCCTCCACTAAACATGATGTAGTCGGGTGTCAGGCAGCCCGATGTACTGAACAAAAAACATATGCTGCCGCCATACAATACAACGTAAAAAACACCCCATCTCACCGCGAGAATGACTCGAGTAAATGCGTCGCATAGGGGGTGGGTGTATTGCGTTAACGTTTAGTGTTTGGGGAGTTGGTGGTAGTGAATGCGTTGTATCAGCAGCTTCTTGACGTAGTTTGAATGAGTCAAGGATATAAGGCGCGTTCGTAGCCTTTGATTCTGTGTCAGTTTTGTGGCGCAGTGGGAAGAGCACCATGTACCTCGCGTTCCGCCCACAGGTAGTGAATGCGTTGTATCAGCAGCTTCTTAACGTAGTTTGAATGAGTCAAGGATATAAGGCGCGGTCGTAGCCTTTCATTCTGTGTCGGTTTTGTGGCGCAGTGGGAAGAGCACCATGTACCTTGCGTTCCATCCGCAGGGTCGTGGGATCGAAACCAGGCGCCGATAAGTATTATTTTTTTATATAGTGTAGGGGGAGCGGTGCGGACCTGTTGTTGAGAGCGAGGAGGGTAGCGTGATGCGGGAGAGGAGTGGGGAGAGGACGCACCTGCGCGCTGAGCTGTTGCGGACGGACGGCGGACGGTACATGTGAGTTAAAGAAATGCTCTGCATTTAAAATTTTCAATTGGGCATTACGGGGGAAAACAAATGGTGGCGATTCCGCAATTAAGTGGCACGTAGCGTCAGATAGGTTTGCAGGTGAGGTGGCTCTAAGTCAAAGTACATTGACACTTGACTTCCGTACATGCATGTGTGACAGTTAGTTAGGATCACAGCAGCCTTGTTCATTTCACCGACCTGCTGCCGAATGAGTTTTTGGTTTTTCTTGAAGTCAAGAAAGGCAAACTCGTTTACAACTTTTCCAAACCCCCACTCGACAGCTTGCCGGACAGAGCTCATGCCCTTGTTGAAGGCTTCCTGAACTGCAGTCAGGCTGAACCCACCGTACGGTTTCATGATGAGTGGCTGCAGGGGATACGCCGGATCGCCGTAGATGACATAGTAATCATCCTTGACAAACTGCTCAAGCTTAAAGTACAGGCCACTGTCCCTCAGGATTCCTGTGCAAAAAGACAGCCACCAGAGTAAATGATTGGAAGAATAGATGCAGTAATGAGCAAATAAAAGAAAAAGGTGATTTGATGGCTTTTGCCCTGTTTTATGACCTGTTTTTTCAGATGGCCGTACACAGTTTACGGAAAAAGCGCATGCATGCATGCAAGGCCAAAACACTGAGCTGATGGTATCTTCCAAGTCGCACTTTAGTCAGATGATAATTATATTAAAAGCGTACTGTGACCAAAATGATTTTAGACTATGCTTGTTCCAACCATTGCCAGCATAGGAAAAAAAGTTATCGTTCAATTTTTTGTGGCGCATGCACGCTTGGGGTATCGGACAAGAATAAGGAACACTAAGGGCCAATACGCTTGCTTCACAAAATTTACAAAACTGCGAATCGTAGCTAAAAGGATCTCTGGGAGCGAATTGTTTAGGGGCGCTCTATTGGGATAAGTGTACACTTGTTAGGTGCGAACACTCCAACCGTCTGAAGAACCAGCATACCTGAATATTCTTCTTGGGCTGAAACGCTAAAAGGCTCACGAATAAAATGGAGGCAATTTTAAATAGTGTTCTGCATTTTTTACTAATTGGCATAAATATGCCAATAGTGATGCAAGTTTAAAACACTCTGTCTAATGGAACAATATAAAAATCCAGCGCACCTTCTCTACGGGTTCCTTTTTAAAATAGATTGAACGTGAAGATGTAGCAGCAGTTTGATATCTGTAGCTTCACCCCGCTTCCCCTCTAAGTATACACACAGACAGAGATAGCAGCAAGAAATTTAGTGGATATTCAGGCTTAGAAGCGTAATTTTTTCTTAAAACTAATCAAGAGTGACACGCTATGCCCGACAGTGCTGTTATGCCAGTTCTGAAATACAGTTTCCACTGCATTCGGGCATAAACATGATTTGAACCGATTTCATTGGGTGTGCCGCTGTAATCTGTTGTTTTAGCTGCAATATGTGCATGCTGGTGCAATCATGCCAAACACTATTTTTTTCTTTTTTTGCAATTGTTATGCCATGCTTGTGACATTACGTGCTTATTCAGCCCACACAATGATTTTGGGATAATGAAGGTATGTTAATAAATGAAGTGTAAGGTAGATAATGGAAGCCCCGGTGGATTGCTAATACGGTTTATTTTCAGACGAGAGCCAAGAAGGTCTGAGTGTACAGATAATGGCCGTTCTCGCTTGTCAAAAGCCTCCTGTGGTGCTTCTTCTCTAGGGGACATAAGCGTGAACGCGTACCCATACGGCTAAGTTGGACGGCCTTGCAGAACATAAGATAGCACGTATCCACATGGCTTACACCTGCCTGTGAAAGGTACCCCAATGGTGGTATATGTACCCAATATCCTTGGTTCAAAATCAATAGAATAATAAATAAAACACTGCTACAAAGTCTGCTTTGCAGCCAGCTTGGTGTGGTGCTCACGCCAAGAGCCAAGCACTAACCATCAAAACAGACGGAGAGAATATAGAAGCAGGCAGCAAGCAATCCCAAGAAGAGAGCGCACAAGCAAGATGAAAGGCAAGTTTGAGGCAGCGATGAGGTGCCAATCTTCCACTTCTCTTCATGGCATTTGAAAGGAATGCTGGAAAACTTATGATAAATCATGCGCCGTTTTCATTTTTGTTCCAGCCAAAGACATCGTTCTTTTTTTTTGCTTTTCGTGTCTGGTTTTGGTTCCGTTCCGACACTCTGCCAGCCTGCTTGCTGACATAGCTTGCTCTATAAGACGAAGAAACCAAAGCAAAGACGCATACAAGCTGTAGCACGAAAAAGCTGATTGAAATAATCCGTGCCAAGACAAAGAAATGAAAGCGAGGAAGAAGATGCAAATACGATGTTGCAGCAAAGATTTAAAAGCACTCAAGGTTTGGAGGCAAGCCCTTTCAATAAGTGCCCCCTAAATTTTTTTTAACAATATTATAAAGTGTTGTTAATTTTAACTGAAAGGAAGTTGAAAATTTCTAAACAAATAGGCTTTGAATTAGTGAATAATTAAAGGAAAATGTTTACAGGATCCCTGTGGCCAGTTATCAGATTAAACTGGTCTCACACAAGTAAGACGCCTTGAATACTAATGTCACAGCTGCTCCGCATGAGGTGCAGCCTGCTATATCGCGGGGCAAACAAAAGGTGGAGCCGTGAAGCGAAAGTTGACAGTTGCCACCGCTCTATCGGGGGAGGTACTGCTACGGGACAAGTCCCCCGGCTCTCCCTTCGAAAAGGCGCCGCGAATCAGTACGGGACAAGTTTTTTTGTTTTTGTCGGAGAAATTCTGCACCTCGCTTGCAGACCGTGCGACCGCACACATGGGAAGGAAAGGCCCATCAATACGGTACCACGAGTTTCCGTGCGACGAACAGCGCCATAAAGCAATGCTAAAGAACATTTGTCGAGAAGGGATAACTGGAAAAGTAAGCATGTGGGAGCCAAATGACAGTTCATTTCATCCTTGGTGACTATTAGAAGTCCACAAATCTCAATATTTTGCTTCCAACAGCTGTTCCAACGGTTTTCCCGACTCAGTTGCAAAGCCTTAATGCAGCATACGAAACCGTCTGAAGCGGTATAAAGGTTAGTCAAAAGCCTTGACAACAGAACGCTGAGATACCTGACAATGCAGGTAACTGGTCTCTGCACGCTCACCTGCAACTTTGTTGGAAAAGTTATGAAGTGTCCAGAGGCAAGCTTTGCCAACGCTTGGCAAGCTTTGCCAACGCTTGGTATCAACACGTCTACCCAATCTTACAAAATGGCAGGAACCGACATGTGACAGGGATGATCAAGGCTACACCGAGAAACTCTGTAGAGTGTTTGTGAAAAAATTGTTGCAGCCACTGCTGGCAAACTGAGCCGGAGACCTGAATGCAACTGAAGAGCGGATGAAACTTGCCTACAAGCCTCTATCACGGAAGGTGGTGTGATTTTGAGGCAACGAGGCGCTTTCCATGGCTGCACATATTGTAAATAAAGAAGTGAACTTGACTCAACCTTCCATTATCTCTTTCTTTTTTGTGTTAACGTGGTAATTACTCAATTCACGCCCAATAAATTTTTCTTCACAGCATCATGTTTATATAGGGATGCAAACATGTCTACAATGCGGTTAAATATGCGATCCCTTGTAGACTTCGACCTCATTTTTCTACAGAGCTCGAACTAAAAACTTAATCAGAAAATTATTGTTGTAACCTATAAGACACTTTGCACGGGCTTGTAGGAATGCTATTTTACGGGTTTTTCTTTCACCAGAAAAGAAGCCCATCAAGCGAAGTAGGTAATCAAGCAGGCCATAAAGAACTTGCTAGTGATCTTGAACGGTGGTCGTGTGGCTCGAAACCAGCGGCAAAAGTGGGCTGTTCAGGCTCATGGGGGTCCATTAGCAGCCCAATACCGACCTCCTCTGTATGTTGATGTCCTTGCAGGTAGCGTTGAGGTAATATGACTTTTTTCTGGAAATCCAATACACCAAGGTGCGCGCGCCAACAAAATGTAATCGCGCGGCTCCTTTCATGCGCGCTTGTCCCGTAGCAGTGGCTCCGTGGCAGTTTCACGAAAAACTAGGTTTGTCACGCTGGTTTTGGGCAACGTCGCAAGCCGCACCTCGTGCGTGCAATCTAACGGCTGTGCTAATTTATATGAGAATGCAACATAGTCCACCCAACTTGCCTGCATCGTGCCGCCTTCCCGGGTACGGACCATCCAACTGGCATATAATGCCATTTGGGCACATCAGCGATTGGTACTTCAGGCAATGTACCCGTTTGTGGCCTGAAAAGTACGCCTCCTCTTTGGCCGACAGATGGGGCGGGCGGTCCCATCGATGAAGGTCCAACAGTTGGTTAGGGGCGCACCTTTGCGTTGCACAGCCTGCAACAGAAAACAAAATATGCTTTGGCACTTTGCTTTTTCATAGCTGATGCATTCGAATCAGGTTAAGCAGTTGTCTGTATTACAGTATTAGTGTATGGTTCTACGGTTTGGTTCTGATGCATTGTAAATGCAGAAAAATAGGGCACTTGCTGGCTTTGGTGCCTTTTTTTACCCATTTCGTGGTTTACACTTAATGAAGATGCTTGCACACTTCGGGTTTTAGGCGGCCTTGTTTGTATACGCTGAAAATACATATCTTTAAATTGCTATTTGAGCAGTGGGAGGGTCGGTTGACCAGCTCCTATTCGGATCACCAACAACATATGGTAGAACGGGTGAGACAGGCCGCCAAGACCCTGGGCTTCCTGGACAAAGAGGTTCCAGACCTGGCAATTAACCCAACAACTGCTCGATTAAACGTTTATTCCTCCGCCTTTAAATGGACAGTCGCTTATTGATTAGGTGCTGCAAGGCCATGATAGCACAGCCCTTGTACGTGTGTGCGCGAGAGAAAGAGGGGCATATAAAGTGAAATTACAGCGTTATGAAAGCAAGAGTATGCAAGTAAAATAGCAAAGCGTACTTACGTATGCGAGAGCGCTTGGCGACAGCCAAGTGTGGTTGTTGCAGTCATTCAGGAGGTGGCCGAATGTGCCAACTATGTGCTTCAGCACTTTTGACGTCACGCTAGACATGACGGAGTAGTGCAACCCGAAAATGTTCTGCAAGCCACACCAACTATTGGGGTAGGCGAGGCGGCGAAGTGCTAAGCACAGAGTGTCGCGGCCTGGCACGGTCACTTTCTGTGCGCTCACCACCACTTCGGGTATCAGAAGTGCTTCAACAAGCCCATCTATGTCGTACTTTTGAAACCTCAACTGTTGTTCAAAAAGACTGCGCTCGATCCGGTTGATGTCGAGCAGTCCAGATCTCGACCGGTACCTCAGCAGTTCTGACTCGCGACTGCGCCCCAGTTCGTAGTCGATATCTTCGAGCGTGAGGTCCCCTTTCAGCAATCGCTTCTCTTCGCTGGTCAGCATATAATCTTCTATTTCAAACCAAGTCAGGTTCCGCGCCGTGAAGCGGTCGCAAAGAATGCTGGAAGGCATCGCGTTCAAGGAGATCAGAAAGCGAATGCGCTAACAGGGAAAGCCCGCGAAAGTGACGATTCGCGGAAGAGCCTGCGAAACGATAGTGACTCGCCCCAAAGTCTTCGCCGGAACTTTGCTGTGCGCGCAGCGCTTCCGCTACGTGCGCGCGCAACTCTCTGCGTACACTCAACTAAAACTGTCTATTGGAAGGGATCACACGGCAGCGGCGCTTGGCTTTCCGGCAATTTCGCTTGCAATTTAGTGTTCGCACATTACTGCAAGTTTATTTTACAACTTCCCGTGCTGTAGGTTCAAGCATCTTAGAGCATGAATTTGCTTTACACTACGAAAACCCCAAAGCAGCGACTGTGGCGTCGGCTAGAGGGTTCCGTCAGAATATTTCTGAACTGAGCAGCCAGCACTGAGGGTTTCTATTCCTTATGTTAATATTAGGTACTGCCTGAAGTCTTTGTGACTATATACGCAACCATTTATGCCCGAGATTAAGCGGGATTTTATAAACATTGTTCCAGCGAAAAGCACGTACAGTCGGTAAAACGCTTGTCTATAACAGCGATTTCAACTTCAACCAGCCACATCCGAAAACTGCCGAAACATACTCGTCCCAAACATGTGGGAGGCAAAAGCGAAGGGCTAAGACTTCAGAATTCCGCAGTAGTTTTATTCAAATCCTGCACCGGCGGAGCAGGATAAGGCTGAGAGTACGAAAGCTGTGTTATAGACAAGCATTTTACAGGCTGTACGTGCACTGCGCGAAAATATAGCGTTCATGCGCTGCAGACGTATATGCGAGATATATGTTGCCGTTACACGTATAAACCAAAAAGCGGAATCTCCTTCCGAATTTCCTTTGTTCGTTGTCGCCCACCACACCCCCCTTAACCATCCCCAATACACACACACCCACGTGCGCGCGCGCGCGCCCCGCTTCCCCCATGTCTCAAAATACCACTGTCCATAATCCCTTTCTTTCTTCCCACCTGTTGCGCCTACCCCTTCCGCGATATCCCTCTCCTCGAGCTGGAGAGGGGAGCGACCCTTTTAGCGGGAACGAGCAGGGGAGCTTCGCCTGGCATTGTGCGAGCTCACTCCAACTGGGGGGAAAGGACGGCCGTGCCTCCCCGCTGCAACTAAATAAAAAAAGAACTGCAGCAGAAGAACAAAGTGTCTGTCCTTTGTGGCAAAATTTAAATGCTTCGGTCGGGCCGGCTAGTCAGTGTTAGGCCCGGTAAAGAGAAGCGATAGTTTGGTTTTCTACAATAGCATAGAGGCCACGGCGGCCGCTTTTCTGATGGTGGCAAAAATCAAAAAGCCTGTCTGTATGTGATTTCAGCACACGTTAAAGATCCCCAGGGGGTCAAAATCAATCTGGAGCCCTCCACCACGGTGCGCCTCATCGCCGGCGTAGCGTCGGCGCGTGAAACCCTACAATCATGGAGCTTACACGTTGACGACGCGGCCTAAATACTGGCTGATTACTGAGCGCCCCTCTCCCCCTCCCCCTCCCCCCAGTTATAGCAGGTTCCGAGTAATGCTTGTCCGGCGTGCTGTTCTTGGCGATTTAATTTATTTTATTACAATACGCACGAACATGACTAGCATTGCGTTTTTCCCAATCTCGTCGGCAATGCAGATTCCGCAAAGCCCGAAAAATTGCAAAATGCAAACTCGAGCCCAGTTTCCTTAGCGCTTGATTACCGAGTTGAATGGCAAGGATCATTTTCACATACCACGAGCGCGAGCGTCTACTTGAGCTCATTAAGGAACCACGGCCGATGGATGAAGGCGCACGTCAGTGCTCCTTTCATCCCGCGGCCATGCCCGAACTTTACCTTCGTGAATTCGAAACCCGTGGAGTTTACTGGTTGAGGTTCGTGGCGTGGTGTTGGCATTTTAATTTTCCTTGTATTTTGGTCAGCGCGACTGATCCATAAACCCTTTTCCCTCATTGTTTCTTTTGTCTTCTTCTTGTACATCTTGCTTTGGCATTTGCTTACATGCGGCCACCGGTTGACTCAAATGCGGCTCCGAGAATTCCAGCCACAAGGTCTGCAAGCGCTGAACAGCCCCGTACCTGGCGACGACCCTCCACCGGCGGTTCTGTTCTCTCCCCGCCAACGCGTCCCACCACTTTTGCACAATGGGATAAATGGCCAGCTTAAAGGTCGTTAGCTCTGCAGGCCGACACCCTCACCGGCTCCCCTCCCATTTTCCGGGAACGTTGTTCGAGGCTCGCGCGTCGACAGATGAGGGGGCCGTTCCAAGTGTAAGCGGCGATTACCCTTTCTTGTTTGGAGACGGAGGTTTGGCCGCGAGGAGCGCTAACACCTCGGCGTATGTCAGCGCTCCTTAGCCTTAGGCGTGTGTCGTGGAGGAACGCTTCAAAGGGAAGAATTTAAACTTATGTGCCACTTTATACCAACTTTTAATACATATCTGGTGCCCTTGTTATTTGATTTTAGGAGCGCAGCACCTTAGGACCTCGCTCTGTCCGGGGCTAGGCGTCCGTGTACACAGTGTTGCGCGTGCGCGAGGAGCATTGGATTGGATTCGGATTGGATTGAAATAGATTGGATTGGATTAAATTGAATTTCCTGGATTGAATTGGATTGGAATTGTATATACTGAACACACACGTTGTCACTCATTTACGTGCGCGAGTGGGAAATGCCACAGGTGGTTTACTGTAAGAACGATCCCTCGTGTTTCGCCACTCGTCATGATTCACTTCGTGGAGATGCGTGATTTCTTTTCTTTTTTTTTTTTTTTTTGCAACGTCCGCTTTCTAGAAGGCTTCCCGGCTTTGCACTGCCGTTGCCACCTGTTTTTTTTTTTTTTTTCGGGGTTATCTCTCCTTTTCAAAACAACGGATTACTTATGGGGCCCCCTTTTGCGTTGAACTTGTTTTCAGGACGTTGTTTTTATATTTATGTGAGGACACACATTTCTGTTCAAAAAACTTTTACTTAATTTTAATTAATGTGTGTGGAGTATGGAGCTCCCGTATTTTTATCAGGCTATGTTTCCTACCTTCCTAGCTCCTCGTTCGCGTGTAAGCGTTGCTACGTCCTACTATGGACTAGAATTGCAGTGCAAGCTGTCTTCGCCGAGCGTCCCACAAAAATAAATTAAGTTCCAAGCTGTTTCTCCAAAAAAATGCATAACTGGCCCATATAAATTTTTAATAGCTATAATAACGCAAATTACGGATTATTGGTGTAAGGAATTTTCAAAGTTTATCAATGTAAACAAAGCTATAATGCTATAGCAAACTCTAACGCAACCGCAAACGTCTATCTTATTCGACGCCCACACACAACAAAGACACAAATTGCCACAAAATGTAATCGAAACACCATAAAATCGTGACAAAGTGGTAAACATGTGACGCATCTGCACAAAAAAAAAGCGTAATTGCCGATTCTAACTGGCAATTTTAACAGTACTGTAAATGGAGATAACTGGAACAACAAATGCAATACAAAATAAGAGGAATAAATATAAAAATAGAAAACTGGATCTTCGAAATGAAATATGTTTATTCTCTACAGCACCCGCACACGATGCAGACAAAATGAGAATCCCCCTCGCCGCCCACTCGAAAAAAAAAAACAGAAGCAAGGATTAAAAGCGATGAAAACTTGAGCACCAACCATGTAACCCCTCGCATACGCACAAGGCGCACTTGGTGCAGATAACACTTTTATTCCACGTAGCGTGTGAATGAAACCACTGGTAGAAAGAAAATTTTAGAAAACAAAGTGCCAAATGTATGTTGGTTGTGGGGTTTAACGCGCCGACGCAACGCAGGCGATGAAGCGCGCCGTAGTGGAGGGCTCCGGATTAATTTTGACCCCCTGGGGATCTTTAACGTGCGCCGAAATCTCGTACACACGTTCGTTTTTGCTTTTTGGCTCCATCGGAAAAGCAGCCGCCGCAGCCGGGAATAGAACCCGCGACCTCGTGCTCAGCAGCGCAACGCCTTAGCCCCTGAGCCACCACGGCGGGTAAGTGCGAAATGTAAGAAGATAATACAATAATAAAATGAGCTAAGAAACAATAGGTTGATTTTATATACAGCTCTCATAGGGCGAAAAAAAAATAAAAATGCTTCCAAAACGTACCAACGTATGAATGAAAACATTGTGAGGAAGCAGAAACCTCGTAACGAATTACGTTTCCCCAGTCAACCCTTGTGTCAGTATAAATGCGGTTAATTAGCGGCAAAAAAAAAAGAAGAAAAAATCAGAAATCTGTAGAAAAATTAAACGAAATCAAAAATCATCCTATCACCCGCCGTGGTGGCTCAGTGGAGGCGTGGGGCTGCTGAGCACGAGGTGGGGGATTCGATTCCAGGCCGCGGCGGCCGCTTTTCTGATGGATGCGAAAAGCAAACACGCCCGTGGGTACGAGATTTGGGCGCAGGTTAAAGATCCCCAGGTGGTCAAAATTAATCCGGAGCCCTCCACTACGGCGCGCCTAATCGCCTGTGTTGCGTCGGCGCGTTAGACCCTACGATCAATCAAAATATTCGTATCAAAGTTGCAAGATGTCCATTTGGCACAGAGGCCTCACACGGCGAACATAAAATGAAAACCTAAAAAAAAGCAATCACCAACAAAAAGAACAATTGAAAAGAACCAATGGTGCTGTCCTGTTTCTGCACAATCATGCACAATTGGCGGAGTTGCCACAATTATTCTTTTAAACAATGCAAGAACACATAATAGTCGAAGCAAAAAAAGTTGCAATGAAAGGAAGTTGCTATGGATTCTGACACATTACCGGGAGATTCTCAGTATTCCTGCAGTTTTAGTGCTTCGTTTTCGTTCTCCGCCTTCCCCTTCGTCTGCAACCCTCCACCCCTCTCTCTCCCTCTCCCCCCCCCCCCCCCCCATTCATTTCCAGCCGCCTGCGGTCGCGGCAAAAAAACGTACCTAACTTGCTTTGCCGATATATGCATAATTTGGAGCGGCTAGCTCATCCGCATGCGTTTCATGGAACGAATTGGCGCGATTACACAGGCACTGGAAAAATCGAAGGCTTTGTTTTGCAAATGTTCCCCTGATTGTCAGGTGTTCAAACACAATTGCGGACCAAGCTAATAACTGAGGAGTGCAAAGGCTGCTGTCAAATACCTGCGAAAGGAGATTACGGAAACAACACTTGGAAACGGGTTGACAAAATGGTGGCAGATTTGGTACCAATAAATATTAGGCGCACGAGTATCACGAAAAAATTAAAAAGAAAAATCAACGACCACGGTCATAATTTCCAATGACGGAAGCGAGCTGAAATGCAACGAAGAGTAGCGCGAAAAATAAACGTGAGGCAGGATTCAACAGTAAATATATTTTGGCAGCTTGTAGCACTTAATGCAGGGAAGAGCCATGACCATAGAAAAACATAATTATTTCTAATTACTGACGCAAAGGTGTCTCTTCAAATTAATCGTGCCTGAAATTCACTACTATACAGTAAGCTAGAAGGCTGTCACATAGTAATCTTTTTTTATATAGGTCTAACGCATGAATGCAAATGTGAAACAGTCTTTTCACACAACCGATGCTTATGCTCTAACAATTTGATCATCTTTACAAACTTTGCGTCGTTTATTCTCACACCCTGGCACACCTTCGGTCTTTGCCATCTTCAGTGTCAGTTTCACAAATGCAAGAAAGAAAAAAAGAAGCACGACTACCGTTTTAACACATTTAGCTTTCTTCTTTTTTAGTGGGGCTGTTACGTCAAGATGCTTTATTAATTTTTCGGGTATTGTGTCAATTCATTTATTCATATGTGCATTTTTGTTCATATTGCATGTAGTATTCGTTTGTTAAATTATGTATTTTTATGTGTTCACTGAATCGTTCCGTGCAAGAAGGGATTATTTGAAATAAATAAATAAATAAATAAATAAATAAATAAATAAATAAATAAATAAATTTGGGTGTTAAGTTAACAGAACGATGGATAAAGCAACTTAAGGCACTCAAACAGGCTCTAAAGGCGGGTGAACCTCAATTTTATGAAGCGGGCGTAGGCAGTTCAATCAGTCAGTGTTCTGTAAAGCGTGTTTCGATAAATTGAATAGAAACCTTCATTCGACAAATATTTTAGCTATGTACAGGGCGCTGAAGATAAAAACAATCCACGGCAACAATGGCAGGAAATTCGAAGGCAGGCCCAGATTTCCATGAATTTCGGGTTATCTTCTGTTAAAAAAATGGCTTAATTCCGGCATTTTTATTGGTTTACCCATGTCGAGCCGGAAATGTCGCAGCATGTTGTGTTTCATCGTTTAAGAATATATACAAAAATATGAAACAACACACGTGTTGTGTGCCTGGACCCGTACCTACATACCTCCGTGATGGCGTGATCTTCATCCCAGCCATTATTATCATTCAATGATGATGATAACGAAGAAGACCACCAGTATCATTTAATCCTGACCAACTTGAATAATATAAAGAAAGAAAGGAGTCAGAATCCCGTACCTTGGCACTGGCGAGGAACGCAGCGAAAATAGAAAATTTTAAACCCTGTTCTTTACGTATGGCAGTGCTAGCTTTTGATGCAGAGAGCTTAATTAGGGTGAATGATGACGAACCGAATCAGGAATTCTACCCTCGAGAGGGAAAATGCGTGGCATTTAAAATTACACTTTCGGGCGCGCGTTTGACGGCCTCCGTCACCTGCCGGCGTGTTGTACGTTTCGACTAATTTTGACTGGTGTTAAATGGCCATTATCCATTTTATTCCAAAAAGATAGGGGAAAAAGAAAGGCTATTTATTTCAAAGAAAAAAAAAATACCGTGTTAAAAGTTTGTGTTTGACACACGTTCTCATCTTCATTTTAAAAGTGGTATTAGCAATCGTCAACGTTATTTAAAGAAATTTCATTATATATATGCATAATGCAAACAGATCTACAGCAGGAATCATGTCATAAAGTACGTAGAAACACTTAGGCCACGTAACTGTGTTGCGCGTAGCGTAATTTGGACTTCATTAGG
Source organism: Haemaphysalis longicornis (assembly GCA_013339765.2). Lineage (NCBI taxonomy): Eukaryota > Metazoa > Arthropoda > Arachnida > Ixodida > Ixodidae > Haemaphysalis > Haemaphysalis longicornis. Next base: position 75,256,635 of record CM023455.1, on the reverse strand, counting down.
TGTAAGTGCCCTCATTCCTTCATTAGCAGGGTATTATTATTATTTGAATTTGCAAGTGATAACATGAACTTCACGTGTTGTCCATCTGCACCTAGCATAAACTAAGCTATTTTAACAATGGTACTATTCGCTATGCTTGTAACCTAAAGACTTAATGCCCCGAGAACTTTAGCGGACAAAATTGGAAAGGACGAACTAAAATGACCGGGGCATTGCATGGTACCGTTTCGGGGAACACCGTCAGAATTTTAAGATCTTTTGCGAATACGGGGATACCAGGAAGCCGTCTGGGCTCCTTCTATATCAAGTAGAAGGTTCTGGTAGTCTGCTGCATATGTAGCTCCTTCAAGCTGGCTTAGAGAAAGGTGGCACCATCGGGGATTGAGGGCCCGGGAGCTACTGTTACTAGCAACAGCCTGAAGAAAAGAAAAGAAAGGCTGGAAGGACGGGAAGTCAAGAAAAGCGCGCACGGAACCGGTGTGTCCAGCAAGCAAAATTGTCCACCCCGCCTTCTGCGTTCCTCTTCTTAACAGCATTCCTAACCCCTTCCTGACAGCCCACCGCTTTCCCTCTTTCCCAACGTCGAATTATTCTTGCTTGTGTTGCAGGTTTCCTTCCTATTTGGGTTTTCGTCTGCTAAGTAAGTTATGCAGGGTTTGCACGGCCGTCTCTGTCAAGCAGTGTTTGAAAGGAGGGGAGGAACAAACAGGACACCTGCGATCCCTGAACGACGCGCGAACCAACCCCATCTCCCCGTTCCTCACGACGATCTCGTGCCAAAGCCGCCTCGAAGATGGCGCGTCTCCGGGGTGGCTTTGTGAAAGCGCCTAACGACAATCGTGTACTGCCATTATTCTCTTCCCATGCTACGTTGCCCGCTTCGCTTGCAAGAAATGCCTGTATTCTGTGGTCTTCGAAGGGTGAATAATCCGCGCCCTGGGTTGGTGGGACGCCATTGCTGACGGAATGCTTAGCCAGCCTTGTTGTGGAGGGCACGGTGAGAGGGGGAAAAGTAAGGTGGAGAATGCGTGCCTTCTGTCAGTTAGTCACGTGTTCAGTTCCTGAACTCGGCTTTTATTTTTGTTTTTCTTCGTTCCTTGCCCGGGCAGAGTTAGCACAGCCTCTCTCGCATATGCGAGAAGGATTCGAATACTTGTAACCAGAGACTGCCTCCTCCCTCAAGTCGTTATTTAAACTCGGGAGGATTCCATTTTTCTCTCACAAGGACTAAAAATCCGACTCTCACTGGCTATCACTCATCGTCGAGGCACGAACTAGGTGAGTTTGTCACTTCGCTGTTTTGAGCTGAAATATTTGGTCGAGACATTCCCTGGTTAATGTTGTGTGAAATTCCGAAGTGGGGGCTGCTCTATTGCTGTACGTCGTGTCTGTGCAGTAACGGCAGTAATGTAACTCGTACAAGTATGAGATAATAAGAATGTCTTCTGATGAGATCGCTCTCGGCTGTATCTCGTGCAAATTTAGCGATGTATATTTATCTGCAGTGTACTGATCGTTGTGGTTCTACATTTGCAATAAACTGCAATGACATTAGAATATTGATTACATCCCCAATAAAGCAAATCGCATGCTTTACTGACGCCGTAATATTGGCTCGTGCTGCCGTGTTATAAAGCAACTGTTCCGTGAACTCGTTAAATCAAAATCGGCAAGCGTGACATCGATCTGGAACCCTCACATGGTGCTCAAAGCGTTTTGGGTGAATTTATTGGCGCAATTGGGAATCCTTGGAATTGCTTCCAAAGAAAATTTCGCGTTTATGCTTTCTCATCATACTTGGGATTGGCTCAGTTAACATTGTTTCCACAAGAAAATTTCGCGTTTTGCTTTGCAACTCGTTTTGTATTTCCCTAAGCTCGAAAAGTGGGATTTGCAATGGTCACTCCAACGCATAACCTTAGTTCGCACTTCTGACTACTCTTTCCGCTTCCTCCGCCAGCGTTCGGGATTTAACATCGTTTTAAACAGTCTTTCATTAGTAAAACAATCTCCCGATCTCTCTAACTTGATGAGTGAGGACGTGTTATTGCCTACAACGGGTTATTTTGATGTTACTGTTTCATTTTGGCGCTTGTATGATAATTATAATTTGTTAAGGCAACTTCCTCGATTTCAAGTTTTCTGGTTTTCAAGTTCAACACCGGAAAAAAGCCCCCTCCCCCAAAATCATTTCAACAAAGTTTGCTGCTAGTGTCCGAGCTATTTCGCTAAAATACTGCAAAAACGACGGAGCACTAATTGGGCGGGTATCTCCGGCACTGCTCGAGAAGTTTCTGGGGTGGCGGTAGGTTATAATTAGGTATGTGTCTATTGTCACGACCGCCTTTACAATTTCCATCGCAAATTCCTCATGGCAGTTCCCATGAAACCCTGGCATGCATAGACTTAGCCTAATAATATTACTTGAAATCAACTAACAAGACCTTGTTTTGCACGGGTGTTTTGCACCAGTGTAGTCGCTTACTCTGGCCAAATTCAGTTGACGAAGAGGAAGCCAGATTTAACGTAACGTGGCCTAACGTACCCTAATAGCGTCATCCTCGCTGAACCCAGCGTAACACAATCTATCATAAATAAATTCACTAACTCTCGATAACGAGATGATGCGAACAGTAAAGTCGTGTTGACCCACTGCGGAATAACAACTGGACCGTCCCGTTCCAAAGCAGGTATTTTACCAGAGAAGTAGCCGTGCGCGCGAGTTTTCGCCGTATATTGGCCCAATGAAGTTTCCGGAGGCGGTCTTATCCAATCACCTGCCGTGAGGAATTGTTGACGGCAATTCATACGGCTGCCTTGAAAATGCAGTGCCAGTAATATATTTAGTCGATACCGCAGGAGGACCCCTACAATGCTGCTCATCTCATTTCGGCTAAAGGAGCATGCCGATTGGTGTAATTGTGTTTTGTGCTGGTGTTTTATTACGGTTTCTGGCTCCTAATGTTCTTATCGGTTATTTTCTGTCCATTTCAGACAAAACTGCAGCCATGAGGCACGCCATTTCCAGTGAGTTGATGCTGTATTTCTTACCTTATAGAATATACGGGGTAGAACAACTGTGTTGTTGCAAAAGCACGCATTCGTTCAGGATCACCTGTAGGTACTTTGTTCACCACTTGTATAGTTTTCAGCTGTGCAATGAAGTTTTCCTTTGGAAAATTCCGTGTGTCTCTTGGAACCGTTGCTGTAGTTATGATAGGCGTGCTATGTTTACGACGCTAAATCAGGCCGAAGACGATATGCGGTTTCACAGCTTGAAAATAACTTGCGCGACTGCCGGGCTTGGAACGTTCAAAGTGCTACACAGGTCATACAATTTGATATACAGCTCCTGTCCGCGGCCGAAGGCGTTTAAACCTTGGTTTTAAACTGTGCTACAAAAATGATTAGACCACCACTATTAGCTCATGGCAGTGGGGCGGGTTGTTTGAGTCGATGGTTCGATCGATTGTGGGGTTTAACGAGCCGGCGCTACACAGGCGATAAGGTGCGCCGTAGTGGAGGGCTCCAGATTAATTTTGACCACTTCGTATCTTTCACTTGCGCCACGACCGTTCTTTCTTTTCGCCTCCATCAGAAAAGCTGCCGCGGCGGCCTGTAATCGAACCCGCGTCCTTGGGGCCAGCATCACAACACCATAGCCACTGTTCGAGTCGTTGACGACGCATTGCCGATGTTGTCGCGTTTTTTACTGAAGCGCTTGTTAAGGGGCGGCCTTGTAACGAATATCGCTGATCCAGTCGCTTTGTTATTCGTATTTGCAGTCGCGGTGATGATGGCCGTCGTCTGCGCCTTCGTGTCTACTGGGCCCGTCGTAAGTATTGCATCCTCCTTACATATATTACATCCTCCTAACAGTTCACCTACATGGGCAACTATGTAACTGAACTGGACGGAGCATTCAAAGATTCGATTGAGGGGCGGGGGCAGCAAGCGGCCATCAAATATGCTCGTCTTCGAACAATGCAGAACGCAACAAATGACAGGAAGCACAATAAGGGCCTACTTCCTGTCCCCTCATTTCTCTTGTATTTATTAGCGCGACTGTTTCCGAAGATGAACGTTGTTGCAGTTTCAGCAGTTCAAATTCGCCTTCTCGTAAATTTCATCCCTTGTAAAGGGGGCATCAATTCGCCACCCGCATTGTAAACTGATGCGCATTAAGCATTTTCCGTAAAATATGCTGTTGGTCTAGTTGGTTCATTGCTTAAGGAAAAACGAGCGCTACAAACGAGGACAGAAAAGACAGAAGCGCGTCTGTCTCGTCGTTCTTCGCTTTTTCTGTCCTCGTTTGTAGCGCTCGTTTTTCCTTAAGCTTTTTCCGTCGTGGTTCGCACATTCTCTTTGAGGCTTTTTGCGGGCTTCCAAACTTACACTTGCCTTCCCCTCTCGTCTGTTTGCACCATAATTAACCAGTGCCAATTTGGCCGATTGTGGCTTTGTGCAGTTTATTCGTATTATTAATTTTCTCTCAAGCAGCCGGAGCAGCCGGAAGGCGTCAGCCAGGAGTCTGCTCAGGCCGCCTACCTGGGCCTGCCCTCGGGATCGGACACCATCATCAACCCCATCGACGTCACCTTCAGCTGCGCCCAGCGCAGCCTCGGCTACTACGCTGACGTCAGCAACGACTGCAAGATCTTCCACGTCTGCAACCCCGTTCTCATGAGTGACGGACAAGTAAGATGTCGCGTTTTTAAACGCGTCTGTTAAATCCTTCACACCGCCGTCGGAAGGATTTCTAGATATCTAGCAAACGCCCTTTTTCAGTAATGTTTAATCTCCGGAAAGGGACCCTGCCACACTTTTTCCAACATTTTTTGAAATAATAATGCTTGTAGAACGGAGCTCACCGAAGAAGCCCAGTAATTAGATTAGGGAGTCTCAAAGTAGCTCAGCCAAAAATTACTGCTCTATGCCAGTCAGCTAGCTTGCAAACTTACTCAAAAAAATTTCTGTCTTTCCCGGTCTTGACGTTCTTTGACGGCTCGAATTTACGTCACTAAGGCCATGATGCGGCTGTTGGCCGGTTTTCCTTCAGTTTCAGCAATGAACGCTTTTCGGTAGCAACTTAAAAAAGCCACAAAAACAAAGCAGAAATGGAAGGCGTATCTGATGCGACGAGCAAATCATGCTGTGCCGCTCCGTGCTGGCGATAACTATAGCTTTCGCACTGCAGCAGAAACGCCGCGGCCAACTGCTGCTACTTTACTGTAATAACGTAATTCGAGCGGTCAAGGAACGCCATGTCTTCCCAAGAGGCTTTTCAGGTTATCTGATGGGCATGAGGTTATCGTTTGAGCAGTAATTTGTGTCTAGGTACTGACCTCCTATAAGTCATATAGAGCAGTAATTTGTGTCTAGGTGCTGACCTCCTATTCGAAGTACTGGACGCGTTTGTTGACTACGTTCTAACTTTGATTCCCTAGGTTCTGTTTAAACGGCTCATCAACTTTGAAGAACTAAATCCACCGAGTGGTGTGGATCGCCTCGTTTATTTTCATCGAAATTTTTCCCCAGCTGATGGGAGTTTTAGCTCGCGCCTGTCGGCCGTCGGCGTCTCTGATGCGAAAAACGTTGGAAAACGTTGGAGATGGAAATTTACCCCACCATCTGCCCGGTTGCTTTGTTAGCTAAAAACTGCCTAATTGGTCATATTGGCTCTATATTTGAACATTGGCTCTCTTTTTTATTTAAGCCCTCCAACGTCCATTCCACGTCGCCGCTAGGAGACTCGGACGGATGCCAGACGCGAACCAAAAACTCTCCCATGAGGGTGCCTCTTAAATGTTGCGTGTTTTAAAGAGCAATAGCAGACGCTGCAGTACCAATTTACAACAATCTGTGCGAAAGCTTTACAAATCTCAGTAAGAGTCAACCAGCTTGAAGGACGTTGGAACGATTTCCTACACTAGATAACAGCCTAGTCACATTAGCTAGTTGCAGCGGTGGAAGTTCCGCAACATTTGTGGCTTTTTGTTGCGAGTGTCCGATTCTCATGTGCGTCTACGTGTCGTTGTCCCCCCTTTCCCTGCGCAGGTGGCCATGATGCAGTAAAGCTTCGTGTGCCCCAACCAGACCCTGTTCGACCAGCAGACGCTGACCTGCACGCTTCCTCCGGGCACTGCACCGTGCCGCCACGCCGAGAACTTCTACTACCTGAACCGCCACGTCGGACAGCAGGGCCACGAGGGAGTGCCCCCCGCCGCTGTGCCCGAGGAGCCTCAGCAGCCGCAGCACCCTCAGCCCCACCACCCTCAGCCCCAGCACCCTCAGCCCCAGCTCCCTGAGCCCGAGCAGCTCCCTGAGCCCCAGTACGCGCAGCCCCAGCAGCAGCACCACGACCGTCCTGCCGTCGTTCCCGAGCCCAAGCACGAGGCTCCTCAGGCGAGTTTTCTTTTGTTTAGCGTTGTCGTTGTGGTGTGAGGGAACGGAAGTGCGCTGGAGTTATTACGGAGCTCAGCAAGGGGATCTCATCTGCATACAACAGGGGTAATGGAAAGAGAGCAGAGGTTAAAGGGAGAGAAAAATATAAGATCGGAAAAGTCAGGCTGGTGCATCAGTCAGTCCGGGCTGCAGCCACCGGTCTTCTCCAGGTAGTGGATCGGCTGGCCGAAAGCTTCCAGTTGGATGGCGGCAGGTTCAAAAGCGAAGAATGCACTGAGATCCTCGACAGACAGTGCACAGCACCACGCGCCATGGGGTGTTTTTTATGCGACACCGGATAAACCGAAACTCTATGGGCTTACAGTCGATATGCGGTGGAGTTCCACCGCGGATAAAGGACCACCGCGAAACGGGGGTGTTGAGACTGGATTGCAGGGTATTCTATGTACCATGTAACCGTAACACTTAGGCGAATAAGACTCCTGCTCTCAACACGACGATCATCCCTTTCTCTGTTCCCCTGTAAAATCTGGAACACACACTCGGAAGCTTTTAACATTCCGCAGTTTTCTTGTATTTCGAACATTTCTTTTTTTCGTTTTCCTGCTCTTTACCTGATGAAACCCAATAAAGTGCGCGTTTGTTCGTCTGGGGTGCAAAGCTGTTACGTAGTTTTCTCCCAAAGTTCGGCTGACATCCGACATGTAAGGGAGCTCATCTCGGGGCGGGTGACCTCCAGGCGCTTAACTGCAATTTTTAAATTTCACCTGGACCACATTATTATATTGTGTAGTAAGTAACCCCAAATCATTTGGAGCAGAGTGGTTGCCCCATGAAACAAGCTTTTAGAAAGGCTCTGCCGCGGACCACGCTGCACCTGCAGGCGGATCACGTAAACAGCCATGACGCGCCACGGCCGGACTGATGAGCGGCGCTCCTCCAGCCCGGCCGTGGAAGCGCGTGTGACGATGCGGCCGGCCGGGCTTCTTTTACTGGCCAGCCACGCAGCTGGAGAACCGATCGAGCTCTGCTGCGAACGCTTCACCCATCTGCTGCCCCGCGCGCGCGTAGAGCTTGCTGTCCGTCTGTCCACTCGCTGTATGGTGGCTACTCGCTGGACGGCTGCAACGTCATTTTAATCGTCGCGCTCTTTTGATTTCGGTTGATCGCTCATTTTGCTGACTGCTTGCAGCGGCCACGCGCGTATTTCAGCTGTTGTATTTGGATTATCAGCGCAGTTGGCCTCTAACCAAACGATATGCGTGCGCAGGTTCCGGCGCACACCCGTCCAGCTGGCCTTGCCCCGACCACAGATGACCACGTCGTGCGCCCAGCGTCTTACTACGGCGGCAGGCGCTAAGCGGACTCCTTGGTTTGTCGCAAGACAAGTCTAGTCCGGGCTAGCACATCATGGAAGAATAAATTGTGTCCCCAACGCTCCTGCTGCTGCTTGTTTATTTGCAGTCGCTCGGCTCAGTAGGCTCCGGCTCCGGAAACGCTGGCGCAAATTGACCAGCTAGCGCGCAACAAAATGTTGAAAGCGGTTTTTTAAATTTATTTTTCCAATTGCCGAGGACGCTCAATTTTCGCACGACTTTCATTAAAACCACGGTTTTTATATACGACTAGGAGCATGTTGAATTACTTAACGGCACTTGTGCACGGTTCTGCCGCGCAAATCTGGAAACAAGATTATAATTAACTGCTAATAATGACCGCAGCCTCGCTTATCATCCTTTAGAGTGGAGGGGCGCTGAATTCTTTTTTTTTTGCATTGCATAGCGTGGATAGTTGAATTGAAAATATGCGGCACTTAGCGCTCCAACTGTCTAAATTGTTGTCGATGGTAGGCACAATGAGAGTCTACATTCGCGCCATTTGATTCACGCAATCCAACTGACGTCGCACGAGCTTCACAAATACAATAGAACTACTATTGAGTTCTATTAACTCAATAGTAGTTATAACTATTAACTCTGTTCAGAAACTAAGCTATCAAAAGTCTATCTGCGGCGGCGTGTTTGCTTTAAATTGTGTATTTAAGCGCACTTTCGGTGCGAAACACGTTATACGATATTATTTCTCGTTAATGATTTTCAGCGTTTAACCTTCCGAAGCTACATCTGGAGATGTAGCGTTTAACCTTCCGAAGCTACTTCCGGGATAATTTGGACGAGACCTGGCAGCAATGAAAAACAGTAAGTAAATTGCAGTAATTAAATAGCTTCCTGCTGTAATGAATAATGTATTGAATTGCTTTTGAGTGTTGAAAATTTAGTAATGTTATATATTACTTCACGCCAGTAATTTCCAATTACTTTTGACTACGATATAGGCTGTCCGCTTCTCGTTTCTGGGCACTGGAACTACGAACGCAAAGGAAAGAACGCATCGATGAGAGCTCCGCCTGCATTCTCGTGCCTCTTCATTCCTTCATGCGTTTCATATTAATTTAAGGTAATTTCATTACTTTTGCAAAGTAAAAATAACGTAATGTCATTACTTTCGCCTCATGCATTTTTTATGTAATAGATTACATTATATTTACTTTTTAGAAGTAATTTTGCCACACTGGCGTTTTCCCTCGGCGCACGAACGTTTTCGCTTTTCTCCTCCACCAGAAAAGTAACCACCACCATCAAACACGCGTTAGTTTCTTGAAATGCGAAAATTAAACTACTTTATGATAACGATATTGAGAACAACTTTACGTCAACACCACACGAAAAAGGTGTGTCCAAATTCATCTCATCTTCCTTTGCGAGGTGGCATACCACGCTTATCGGCTTTCTCTCCAAGAACCGTGTTGTGTAGAAGAGTTGGGCTGCGAAAACTTCATACGCTGAAGGAACGGGCTGGACACGGGAGCCCCCACATGCGACGCGGTTAACAGCGGCGATGTGGAACCCCGCAAATTCCTGGAATACTAGCTATTTCATCCACTGAGAGCAAACTGAGAGCCTGACTCACGGTCCCCTTACCGAACTCTCTTTCGAAGTGGGGCTGTGCCCTGAGCACACTTTGTCACCAATGAAGAAGACTGCTTTTTGGGGGATGAAAATATTATATTACTATTATGAAAATATGAAACCAAATAATATTTCGGTAATACCACCAACGTCTCTAACGCGCCACTTAAAAGAATCGTCTGCTTGAACGACCTGTGTCGTTCAAGCAGACGAATTTTGTCTGCTTGAACGACCTTTTATTGAACGACCTTTTATCTGCTTGAACGACCACATATTTTCACAATTCATTTCTTCTAGAATTTAGGAGGCGCCTCGGAAATTCTCGTTTTGAGGCGCATCTCAAGCAACCATGTGGGCGTTGTCGGTCGGCACCGCAACTAGAGTGACGTCACGTCAAATGCATTCGAGGGTTTCAACGCGTTCAACGTTCTTCAAAAGCTGCAAACCCGATATTTTAAAAATAGTGCATTATTTATTCGTTGCCAAAAAACAGTTTTCTATCCACGTGAGCGGTGTCGTGACTGCTTCAGTTGTCTGGCAACCATTGAAGCAGAACTCGGACATAGAGGTTGTTTATACAGTTTCCCTGCCGAATTTTACGTTATTTTGCCGAATTCTCTTCGGAATATTACATTTTTTGTATGAAATGGCCCAAAACCGCCCAAGCAAAAAAAAAAAAAAAGTGCCCCTTGTGCGATTCGAACTTGCGGCCTCCGGCTCCGGAAGAGCCAAACGTTACGGCCAGCCTAGTCAGACACTTTATCCACTACACTAACGACGGGAAAAGCGCGCGCTGCGAAAAACTGCTGCATAAAAGCCTGTTCGCCTTTTTAACCCAGAAGTCTGTCGTGTTTTCATAAATTCTAATCAACCCAGAGCTTTAACCGCCAATGTACTGCTGAACGGTTCTGCAGTAAGCCAAAGGGGAGCGTATACAATCAACGAAACAGCGTTAACAGCATTGTTTATTACAGGAAACAGGAAAGCAATCGTCGAACTGCGTGATGGTGGGACTCGGTGACTCCGCGCTGCATCGCTGCTTCTCGCAAGTTATTTTTGCGCTTGATGTGTAAATGATTTATGGTTTTTAAGTTCCGACGACTCGAAGTTCCTTCGATAAACATGTTTATTTAATAAATACTCATTTTAAGCGTTTGGTAATTTATCTCGTCAGGTCAGAAGATTCACGTTCGCGGAACTCACATTGCAGGCTACGTGAGACAGACGTCGGCAAACTTGTGCAAGCATATCGGCTAGCAAAAGGACAGTTTGGATTCGTGAGAAACAGCGCAAACAGTTTACGAAGGCCGAATTTAGATTAAACGTGGTTACTTCTGCCTGCGCCACTTACCCTCGTTGTTGACTGAAAGTTCGACCATGTTGATCAGCCGTATCAGAGTTCAGACATCTCCCGTTTAATTGAAGGGCGAGTTTCATCATGGCGCCGATGATGTAGCTTCATCTGACCCTTTGCAAGCCCGCTCTATGCCGACATATTGTGCAGACGAGGGAGAACTGTGATTGGCTTCTTACTGACTTACTGAAACGTCACTTCACGAGTTGAGGAGGAAAGCCTCGGTGAAACCGTAACTGCATTTGTTTTCCTATTTGCCGATATCGGGAAAAGAAACGGGTATGCATTGTTTGTTTGTAAAGGTACCACGGTTATAAGCGCACACACAACACAATTTTTTTTTTAAATCTCTTCACGACCCCTTTAAAGCCCGTTCTACATGGTGCGATTTTCCGTGCGTATTCGCAGATGCCGCGCCGGTCGTGCGCGCAAAACCGCCTTTTTTCGTTGCTGCGGCAAAGTGTGAATCCGCCTCTTTCATTGCGGTGTGCTGCCACCTAGCGTGCCTAGCGGAAGTTGAAGCGGCAGGGTTCGGCGGCGTTTCCTCCGGCTGCGTTATCGTTGTATGCACGGCAATCCCACATTACGGCGAGGAGCAGCCGGAGTTTTTATTCTGTGTTGGTGTTATAACGCCTTAAGATGACAGCCCCTGGTCAGCACATAATACCAGGTGGCTCCTTATCACTGAATGAGGGCTGGCAGAGAAATCTCGGACAGATCCGTGTGCCGTCCGAGTAGCAGAGCGAGCAGTACTTTGGAGTCGTGTGGCATGAACTGCGATCGCCAGCTCAACAAAGGCCGGAAGTTCGCAAAATGCCTTTAAGCGCTGGACACATGTACGATTGGTACACGCGATTCGCATGCGACTGATCGTTACGGCTGTCGCCATGACTAGTCGTACGCGTGAATTTGAGACGGCCCGATGCGAGCATGAGATGCGTCGTTGGTGTCGCTCCGCCCACTGTTTTTGCTCCATGGTCAACTACGATGATCCCCGAGCAGAATTTGTAGATTCTGCGCGTTTTTTCACAAGAAATGGATAAAGCAAGCAATCGTGAAGTGTTTTCTGCCTTCGGAAACAGTCCGCGCACACGCCGGACACGCCTGCCAGCTCGGCACACTCAGCGGCTCGAACCTGCGCAGACCACGGTAGCAACCGCGCTTGTCGCTGCTCTTCTGAATCAATCTGATCGCTAAAAAGAAGTTCCACATGCGAGAAAGTAGGTGTTAGTGTGGTGAAAAATTGTGCTAGGGATTGTTGTCAGGGCTTATTTTAAAAGCGGCTATCAGATATCTGCCGCGATGCAAGCCTATGCTGAATGGTCGCCGCGGCGCGTGGTGTGCGAGCGGCCGAGAGATGGCGATACCTGCGCGGAAGCATCGAATCAGGCTACGCAGATGTCTTGGTCATCGATCGCTCAAACGACCAGTTATAGCTTAAATAGAGTTCCACATGCGAGAAAGGGGATGATAGTGTGGTGAAAAGTTGTGTTGCGGATTGTCATTCGCAGTTGCACAGATAGCGGCGATCAAATATCCGCCAGGATGCTAAGCCTAAAGCTCCCATCACCCGAGCCGACGCGAGCAACGCAAGCCGCCGTAGCCGATCGCGTGCAGCCGACAGGAAGCGATAGAAGCCGACACCGTTCCCTTTTCGGCACTCCGAGTTACAGCGGAACGCAGCACAAGTTGTGGGCATTGTTCCGCGCACAACGAGCACACACAAAAAATCAAACGATGTAAATACAACCACGACCCCTTCCCGCTTGTGCGGGAGCTGTGGGGAATGTTGTCTGCTGCCCCTGCCGGACTGCTTAGGGACTTGGCCGCTAGGGGATTGCGCATGCGCAGTGGGGTTCTGAAAGAGGCGGATTGTTTGAAACGGTCGAGCATCCCCCGCGAACGCCGCTCGTGCGGCTCATGCGGCGTAGACGGGCCGGACCTGTGGCCAATAGGAACACAGCTGGGCGAACGTCACGGCATCACCATTTGCACGCTTAGCAACCATATGGCGTTGCTTAAGCGCGGGTGCACCGAAACAAGCGCACGCGCGTTCACAATGCACACGCGTTCGCGCGCGGTTTTCATGGAATGCTTAATCGGTATCCGCGCAAGCGGCGGACATCACAGCAGGGAAGTACAGAAATCAAGAAGAACCGGCCGAGATAAACCGAGATGTGCTAGGCACGCACAACAAGCGAACCCAGGGTTTCTTGCTGTATTTGTCTTCGCCGCTATGTGTGCGTGTAATTGATAAATAATTGGCGATGGTTGTATGAAACCACAGGTAAACTCACATTTATTGCAGAAAAGTGTGAAACAACTTGCCCAGAAAGTAAAATAAAACTTTTTTTTTTGAATCACAACAAGCTTTCCCCGCGGCAGACTTAATTCAGTCTGCAAACAATGTGCCTCTGAAATGCGAAGATCGTGACGTGGCCATGTAGACGACATTTCCAGGCGTTGCGAACTTCGCAAGTGCGAATGTTCGTTCCACAGAATTCGCAGACAAAAACGCACCATGTAGAACGGGCTTAAAGGAGTACTGACACTAAATTTCTCGCTTTCGGTTTTTATGCTGTAAGGGATACCTAGTGGTACAGTAATTACAAAAATCTACCCAAAAGCGATCAGCCACCAGCGTAGAATTAATTATAACGCCTTTATTCCAATCAGTTTCAAATTCGGTCGTCGCGCCAAACGGCCGTTCAAATGCAGGACGGCGAATCTGACGTCACGGTTTCCGTGACGTCAAGGGCGTTTGCCGCATCGTCTGCTACGATTACCCATGGTCCGCACCCGCCCGCGCAGTCGACATGTCGTCTGAATTGTCAGACTCGGATGAGTCGCTGCCACCCGACAAACATACAAAGCAACTTTATTTGGCCAGGCGATTAGGCCGGCGACGTCTTCGCGGTCATCCGTTTATAATTGTGGGATCCGTCGACCCCCAAGGACGAGACTCGACCGTCAAGGGGGGAGGGAAGCGACCATGGAGGTCTGTCTTTAATGGAACATCAAAGGGAAGAGAAAAAAAGCAATGCGTGCGCTCGTGAAGCGCGATCTCTGATGATGCTGATGCCAGCCAAGGGAGATTGGCCGGAGGCCATCAAGTCGATTAGGTTAGCTGGCTGCAGCAGGTTGATGGCGGTCGATGGCGATGCAGCGCGCTGTGATCTCAAAAAGATTCTACATCTTCCCGGCCCCCAACGACGTGGAGCGAGCATGCTTATAAAGGGTAGAGCCGTTGAAAGGGTAGCCATGATGCAAGTCCCTGCGCAGTCTGTGCGTATAGTCTGGCGTACCCGACGGCACGATACAAAGCGGTGTCGTTTTCGCACACTCTTGTCGGGGTCCAGTACGAGACGAATGGCCCTTGTATTGGCACCGTAGAAAATGTCGATGTGGACGCGGCTCCCTGAAGAAGCAGTCTTGGGGAAACGTGGTCCTTTCAAGCCGTGGATTCCGTAGTCCTCTGTTATCCAAAATTTATCAGCGGTCGGAAGCGCAGTCGTCGGAAGCCCGCGGATTTTTCTCCGGTTCCGAAGGCTGCAGACAAATCGACACGATCGCGTAACTACGGAGTGGGTTTGTAGTAGACAGCCCAATGGGTTATTCTCCGCCGAATTCGAGGTACATATCTTAATTTTAGAGGTCTGTGGACTTGTTTCCTCGGTTATTTGCTGTGGCTGCATAGGACAATTCTTCGGTTCGTGGGGTGAGTTGCTCCTAGAAGAGATCCCTGAGGGTCCATCCCACGACGCCGAATGCCTCAGTGGCTGGCTTTCCGTTTTCTTTGATAAGTTCTCGTCTGAGGTACTGCTTCCTAGGGAAAACTTCTGGTCGTCGTTCTTGGCCAAGTGACAGGTTCTTCGCTCTGCTCCTTCGCAATTGTCACCTAGGTCACCTTCGGAATTTTCACCTGCCTGGTTGGAGGGAACAGCAAGTTCGTAACTTGCGCCGGCAAAATACATGTTTTTCTTTTGGTTCTTTCTACGTCTTTTGCTGCACATTGAGGGAACGTGCCGTCGTTTACAGTATGGGCAGACAATCTTCTTTTACACTGTCGAGCGATGTGTCCATGGTCAGGCAGCGGAAACACGTCCGTGTTTTGCGAGGAGAGACTTTCTTTGCTCCATATGGTTTTCTTATCTGAGGCAAGATCCCGTATCGTGCAGGCCGGAACAAAAGAGGCACTGTCGCGTCTCGTTTAGCTGCGGCCATACAGGGCTGCCGCAGAATGTCGATGTTTGAACGTTGCTGTTGACGCTGTTCCCTTGGTTCTCATTCGCCTTAAACTTCGTTCTCGGAGGCCCGCTCAGTATAACTGCTTCGAGACATTCAAGCTCGACCACCAAAGAAGTTAATTAAATCGTCGAGCTGTTTCTTGTGGTCTGTTACGGTTGACGTTGAAGCAGTAGGCAACGCTTTCGAATGCCGGTGGTATCTGAGGGACCATGTCTCGCGGGAAGTGCCCGAAGAGGTATCTCACGTAGCATGGCACAATAGGTCTCTGGGCTCGTACCAAGTGCAGTCAAGCTTCTACAGTGTATCTGCACGTCGTCGTATAGCTTCCGTAGTTCCGTGGCGCCAGTTGATGAGGAACAGGTGGTATGTCAATGAGAGCCCGCAGGTGGTCTCGGGCAATAAGAGTCTGGTCACCGAACCGCTTCTGAAGTATCTCTATCGCGTCATTGTAGCATTGTTCGGTCATGGGCAGTCCAGAAACTGATGCAGCGGCCGAGCTGGTCAGAAGGCTGGTCAAGTAATAAAATTTCTCCGTTGCCCGCATTTCTGTGTTGTTATGTACAGCGGACTCGAATAAACTCCAAAATCTGATCCAGTTTTCGACGGTCTCCATCAAACTTTCGTTTAGTTCTATGGCCGGAAGCTGCGTTCTAGTGGTTGCGGTTTCGTTAGGCGGCGGTCTCGTTAAAGAAGGCGAAACGAAAGACTCACCAGCCTGTGCGCATCGAGATCTGTGCTGAAGCTCCGCTCTTATCTTCCCCACCTTGTCGTTGTAGGCAGTCGTGCTGGAAGTCTCTTCGGCGACCCTTCGTCCGTGATGTCCCCCAAAATGTCCTCGTCCAGCTTCAGGATGGGTCGATACATGGCCTCGATCCTCTCCAAGGATACCGCTGCGTCCATCGCCGGTGATCAGAGTGCCACTTCGGAGGCCGGCTTCCATCTCGATCAAGGCGGCTGAAAGCTTGTCTCGAAGGACCGTTCGTCGCCCCAGCTTCCACTCGATCGAAGTCATCCTTGGTCCTTGGAGGTAGGTCCGCCGGTCAATCAAGCAGAAGCCGTCGAAGAAAGGCTATCGGTTCTGCTTGTCGGTGTCGGCCTGGCAGACACGAGTCCCGGGTCGTTTCGGCACCAAGTTGTGGGATCCGTCAACCCCCAAGGACGAGACTCGACCGTCAAGGGGGGAGGGAAGCGACCATGGAGGTCTGTCTTTAATGGAACATCAAAGGGAAGAGAAAAAAAGCAATGCGTGCGCTCGTGAAGCGCGATCCCTGATGATGCTGATGCCAGCCAAGGGAGATTGGCCGGAGGCCATCAAGTCGATTAGGTTAGCTGGCTGCAGCAGGTTGATGGCGGTCGATGGCGATGCAGCTGTGATCTCAAAAAGATTCTACAATAATAACACTGCGGCTCGAACCGGCACAGACCGTGATAGCTACAGCTTGTCGCCACTCTTCTAATCAATCTGATCGCAAAAAAAAAGTTCCACATGCGAGAAAGTAGATGTTAGTGTGGTGAAAAATTGTGTTAGAGGTTGGTGTCAGCGCTGAATTTAAAAGCGGCGTTCAGATATTTCCGCGATGGTAAGCCTACGCTGACGGGCAGCGGAGGTTCGCGCTCCGACCCAGCACTGGCACTGCCGGCACCGTGGTGCGGCGAGCGGCCGAAAGATGGCGCCACCTGCGCGCTAGAATCAAAACAGGCCATGACAGATGTCTTGGTCACCGATCGCTGAAAATGAAATTACGCCAAAATAAAGCTCCACACACGAAAAAGGGGATGATAGTGTGGTGAAAACTTGTGTGAGGGATGGTCATTGGCAGTTGTACAGATAGCGGCGATCAAATATTCGCCGCGCTACTAAGCCTACAGTTCCCAATACCCAAGCTGACCCGAGCAACGCCGAGCCCGCTGGCTTGGGCGACAGTTCTTGCGGCCGCCGCTGCGCACGAACTCAGTCCACGTTTAGCGCCGCATGCCATCGCGTGGAAAATAATGCATCTTGGCGTCGTCGTCGATTTGCTCGGATAGGTACACGAGCAGTACTTCGCATTCCGCGAGCTTGCCATAGCACAACTTGGGCGAGCTCGGTCCGCGTCGCCGCGTTGCACGTCGAAACCGCGCAGTTTTCGGCACGAGTGCAAGGGAACACCATGCGCCGGTCACGAACTGAACAGCAAAGACGTCGCTTTCACTGATAAAACGTCCCTGTCTTTCGCCCCATCTTAAGCCGCACAAATACCGGAAACAGAGGCGTCAAATTATGGTGGCTAGAAAGCCACCATAGTCAAAGAGTGCCGTACAGATGAAGTACACAAGCGAGGAAATAATTACCAACAGTAGTGTCGAAATAAAGAGGAGTAATAACAAGCAAATTATACCACGCCATTCCAACATTAAGGATGGAATGCCGTAATATGTGGCAGACACGGGAATGACTTGAAGAAAAAAGGACTCGCTCTAAAAGTGTCACCTGTGCAGGACATTATTGATTCATTGATTTTTTTATTGGAGCAAGGAGGGCGTGTACCGTACGACGGGGGAGGTGATGCAAGCAAGCGGATTGAAGAACAGTTAAAAAATGATATAAACAAGCTTTGCTCATCATAGAAACGTAAAACGCTTGGAGGAAAAAGAAATGGCCACCAAAAATTTTACTAAACAAACAAACTCGCTGTGCAGACAAACTTTGCTCTTATTTATCTATGTTGAGGTTTATCTTGCTCTTATTTATCTACAGTTATTTATGTATGGTAAGCAGACAGAATATTGCCGAGAATAATTGCAAGTTAACGAGCGAAAGAAGCGGGTAAAAATCAACGAAGTACACAATAGGAATTTCGAATTTTTTTTACTGAAATGAGCACGGGGATGGACTACATGCAGAAAGTGTTTACAAATCGTTGTCTATAATTTCCGGCACGCCAGTCTAAGGAAATTTTTTGTCATGGTGGGTGGGCGTTCCTTCTGCTTCCGGAACTGCTGTATTGCGTGCTTTCGTGTTCTCCTCAGTTAATCCAAAGAAATGCAGTTGCTTATGACTTTCATGATAGTGTTTTTCTAGGCATGTTGGAGAGTAACTGGCCTGCCATGCGTCCACATGTGCCTCAGGACCTAGCAATGAGCCCGTAGTTAGGCCGCGCCGTTAACGTGTAGGTTCCACGCTAACTATCCCTTCTCTTTACTGGGCCTAACACTGACGACCCCGCCGTACCTGAGCATTTCAATTTCGCCACAAAGGACAGACACTTTAATCCTCTGCTTCAGTCCACTTTTCTTTACTTGCAGGCAGGGAGTCCCGACCGCCTTTGCCACCCAGGAGGGCGTAGCTCGCACAATGCCAGGCAAGGCTCCCCTGCTCGTTCCCACTATGATTTGAAGCACAACAAAAACACACAGATTTTTCGTCCGTGGGTTTCTGTTGCGCTTCTAATCATGGCGTCTATTCACCAACTAGCCCAGCAAGAAGTTCTTCTCGTTCCCACTAAAAGGGCCGCTCCCCTCTCCCGCTGTAGGAGAGCGCTTTCACGGCAGGGGGAGGCGCAATAGGTGGGAGGAGAGACAGGTATTGCGGGCAGTGAGATTTAGAGACAAGGGGGAAGCTGGGCGGGGAACTGCGACGGGGGAAATGCGACATGGGGAGGCGTGCTCCACCCGTTCATAATAGACCTTCTTCCAGTAGCGCTCTGCGCATGCGCTATTCTCGCTCCCAGCGACCGATTCATCATTCTTGGGGGGCAAAACAGGGCAAAATTTAAACAAACGACGCCATATTGGATTAGCCGGTTGGAAACGCCGACTCAGCGAAGTGCTGCTCTGTTTTCTGAGCCCTGAACGCGGCTGACAGGTAGGCGCTACGGCTGCCATCGAAAAATTTCTTTGCCACAAAAACCACGCATGGCGACTGGGACGGCTTCCTCAACTGCGCAGGGCAGGCAGAAAAAAAGGGCGTGCTCTTCTATAATCCCCCAAGTGTGGTTCGGGTGGCCTCCGCAAGAGGGCTACGCTACTGGACAAAGGTACTGGACAAAGGTACTGAACATCAGAAAGGAAAATTTCTACGATAATTCCCAGGGCAGTGCTTTGCTTTTTGAGGCTAGAGCAGGTTGCCTGCGAACTAAGAGTTTTGTGGGGAAGTATTCACAAAATGATGGGGTATGCGTGGTCTGCGGAAAAGAAACAAACTATGCGGCACATCGTGTTAGAATGTGAGGGTATCTATCCAAATCTACATGAAGGGAATATTGGGCTTTCAGAAGCCCTAGGATTTAAGGGTATCACAGAGGAAGTTAACTTCAAGGCTGTCGAGGGGACGAAAAGAAGATTAGAAAGCTGGTGGACGAAAAGCAGAGAGGGGAATATTGCCTAGGACAGGTACCACCTGTAACAGGAAAAAAAAAGTATTTTGTGCCTAATAAGCTTTTTGTGCCTGCCTTAAGCAGCGCTAGTATTGAACCAAAAGTGTAAAACATAGGTATATTAGTCCTTTTTGGTCCGATGACATGTCATCACCCCGATACAAAGGGGAAATCAATAGAAATCATCATCATCATCAGGTCTATTGTTTATTCGACGCTATCAAGTACGGCGATTTCTGCCTCGGACGTCTCTGCCAATGCTGGTTGTCAATGCTGGCACCATGTTTCAAAATAATAATAAAAAAGGAAAACAAAGCTACAGGCGATGCAGCTTTGAGTCGAGCACTGTGCACAGCTGTAGTCGTGACAACTACACAGCGTCGCTTGGACGCAGCCTGACAGCCACGTGGTTTTCCTGAACCGCAACGCTCATCTCCACTCCTGCAGCCAGCCTGTTCCCGTACAAATCTCGTGCTGTACCGCTCTTGAGCTGTAATCGCTCTCGCAATTTTTTATGCGCACGAGCGCTGAATAGGGAGCCTTAGCACAGAGTTCACAGGAGACGTAACGGAATAGCGCAGGCTATAACTTCACATCGCTGCGGAAGTGCAGCACGCTACGCTCGTTTGGCCTCTAGCGGGTGGACCATGACCGCACGCCGCTTCCGAAAAAATTAGCAGTGGCTTAGCTAGGCTATGCCAGGATATACATAGCGTGAGCAAAGGTTCAGCTGGTTTTTCTCGGGTTTCCTGGTTGTCTAGGATTAGCTTGATTGTGCTTACTGCTGCTAAAACGATTTCCGATCCAATCAAATCCAATCTAGTCCAGTCCAGTCCAGTCCAGTCCAGTCCAGTCCAGTCCAGTCCAGTCCAGTCCAGTCCAGTCCAGTCCAATCTAATCCAGACCAAACCAATCCAATCCAGTCCAGTACAGTCACTGCTCCTCGCGCATGCGCAGCACGGCTCTCCCGGAGCCTTGCGAAACGGCTATTAAGCGGCTCCAGCGCAGAGTCAGGCTTAGCTACTGCGCAACGTAGGCGCACAGCTAGGCACGCGCCGGCGAGTGCGTCGGCCGCGGCTATGACGCCACTCCTCTGGAATGCGCAGACCGGCGAATGTGCAGACCCAATTCTCGGCACGCCCGTACTCCAATTGGATTGCATGTGAATCCAACACAATTCAATTTAGTCCAATCGAAGCCAATCCAATCCAATCCAATCCAAGTCAAGCCAAGCCAAGCCAAGCCAATCCGATCCAAACAATCCAATGCTCCTCGCGCTTGCGCAGAACAGCACTTCACGGCCCACGCGAAACTGCTCAACCTCAGCCAGTGTAGCTTACGCTACAAAATAGCGCGCTGCATTGGTCGCATGACGCGCGCGTGCGAGACCTTTCCTGTCGGTTTTGAAGTGTCACTTTCGATCCTGCTTTGAAGAAAGTAGACAACCCCGATGTGCCGTAACCCTATAAGAACAGCCAGGCGACATTTTCGGCGCAGGTTTTCTTTAGAGGCCACGCGAATGCACACATGTCACGACTGAAACAAGCGCAAAATGGGCATTTTTAAAAGAAGCGCAGCTCAGAATTATGAATCTGGTTCAGGCAGGGCCATTACTGCGGTTTATGGACAGCGCTATCCTCACACTGCGACTTGAAAATTTTTCATTTCTTTACAAAGACAGTTAAGGGAAGCTTGAAAGCTAAAAGTGCGTCTAAGCTTCACTAAAAGTGCGTTCAAACGACCTTCAAACCTTCAAAGAACCACACCGCAAACGATTTGCGAACCCATGCGACGATTTTCCGCGCACTAATAGAGAGTTATAGCAGATCGGAAAAACGGTTCCGGTACGGTTCACGGTAGCCGCTACGGGACCGTACCGGGAAGGCTTGTTTTTAGAGTTATAGCAGACCGTAACTACCGGCCATGCTACCGTGACTGGGAGCGACTTGTGTTGTACGTCGTTTGGCAATTTTTCGTGAGTCTGTGGCGCTTCCTGCGCTGAAATATTAGGTTTCAGTTCTCAAAAGCGGTAAAGACAGTATTAGAAAAAAAAAACCGTTCAACGCCTTCACGGAGATTCGAACTGCGACTGCGTGAACATGGAGCGGCATTTTAACTCTACGCCATTTCAATAGATGGCGCCAGTAGGTCAAGCTCAGTACATACCGCTGGCTGTTTCTAGTTTTTCGTTTTATTTGAGAGTCCCTCGCAGGCTCGCACTGATACCGCCTGTTCCTCACTCGCCGATTTGTAGACGGGCCCCATGTTGCTGTTAATACTAGTTATGTAGCCGTATCGCCTTTATTTAACCTAAAAGAAGCTATCGGACGTGCGTCGTTCGACGACACAAGCCACGGCAGTTGGGCCGGGACCGTGTTTCGCTTGCTGCTTGAGCTGTCAGAATCGCGTGGATTTCACTTGTTGCAACCTCATTTGTCTTAAACGATCTCATATTTACAATCCGTTCGACTAGGCGTGAGCCAATCGTACGTATCCTAAACTCTTCCAAAGCGGCCGCCCGCTTTCGAACGACGGACACGGTATGTCTCGGTACCGCGCGGCCAAGTCGCTCCGGTATACGGTAGGGTTCTGCGCATGCGCGGTGGCGTCCAGATGGTAGACGTTACCGTACCGGAACCGTTCTTCCGATCTGCTATAACTCTCTAATATGTGAGCGCGTCTGTATACGAACGATCTAAATGTATACCGATAAGTGGTTTATTACACAGAGGTATACTTTCGTTTGCCTTCTCTATAATCGATACGTGTTTTGTCTTGTGGAGAAAACAGTTTTGACAGAATGGAAGCCCGGTTTCACGCACGCGGGCCGTGTGCCCAGAGAACGTATTGGAGCTTTTAGGTCTACCAAACGGTCTATGAGGAAATAGTTAGTTTTTTGACGGGACGCCATCAGCCTAAAAACAAAGTTTTCGCTTCAAAAAGGGAAAGCCACGGGCATTCTGTGGGTGACCGCACCATTGTTTCGTTTCAATCATTCGTTATGGAGGACATTGCAAATTGTATTATGACTCCGTCTCATCCCCTACATTCGCCAGAGGCTACGGGGCTACAAAGCTGTGTCCCAGAATTTCTTAGAATTAACGAAAACACAGTTAGCAGCAAAGTTTGTCAACAGACACTCTCAATCTCCAATCCTCGCTTTGCGCCTAATCAAATATTCTTCTTTCGGGTTTGATTTTTACTTTTTTTTAGAACGCCTTTTTTAAGAGATAGCTTTATTCTGTGCTATAGCTGCCTCTTTCGTGAACCACAAGTTTTCTTCTAGAGACGTGTTCAGAGGAGCAATATCTTTTTCATGGCAGCAATCGTCTACTCCTGTACTCGCGTCCTTTTGTTTCCTCCACTCTGCTCGCTGTTTCAAAGGATGCCGAGCCCTAATTTGCAACTTCCAACACGTTTTAGGGCACTGGAGAGGCAAATAAATGGTGCAAGAGGCATGGCACAATAGCGTCAGCCGAATAAAGAGGTTTTGGGAGGGCCATAGGCTTGGTCATGCAGTAATGGCATGGGATAATTGGAGACAGGTGGGATAGCGGCTACAGAACATACGATGCTTGTGGCTCTGCTATATCTCCCAGTCCTCACCTTCACTCTCAGAAAATGCACATCAATTCGTATAGCACTAATCTTCATACAAAACTTGCAGACCACGGGACTAGAAAAAAAAAAATGAGGGAGGAAAAGATTCCAGATCACAGGATCTAGAACAGGGAAGGGGACACATTTGTCAATGCCAACCTAAGTAGACAAATTCAGACCAAGAGACATTATGCATCTGGTAACGGTTGCTAATACAGAGGGAAATTTGGTAATATGCAAAAAAAAAAAAAAAAAAAAACTCTAAACATAGAGGCTTGAAAGTTATCAATCAGCACGCAAAAACATTCGTAATAAAATAAGAAAGCAGAAAAAATAAGTCCAAATGTATAGGGATATTTTTGCATGCAATGCAGCGGATAGACATCGAGTGGAAATATCTACGATCAGGTTGGTGCAGTGGCCACTGAAACCAAATAAATGTCTAGAAAATGAAAGCAACAATGATGCAGATTCTTTAAAACGGACTTATCTTCGACAAAACAGTGTTTTATATACTTTCTGGGGAGTAATCCCATCTGTGACTCGTTCTTTGCTTTTGTTTCTTTGCCTCTTGACCCGACTAATTCAACAGGCAGGCCGGAAACACTTCACCCCAAGCTCCCAAAGAATCACAGTGTGGGGCGGGGACCTGCTCCTTTCACCTGTCACCTGTTCCTGTCCTGTCATTGTTTACCTGTTACGTGATATCATATGACATCAGCGACACGCGGGCGAGGCGAAGTACAGTCGACTCTCCTAATACGAAATCCACGGGGACCTCAAAAAAACTTCCAATCAACCGAATTTGGAATCAAACAAAAAGCAGAAGAAGAGCATTGTTTTTAGTCCGCAACACGTCCGCATTCGTGATTTTAGGGGCAAAGCCCCTTTGTTACTGTGGCTGTTGGCGTCTCCTGTCGTCGTCGGAATCGTCGTGTCATGTAATAACGGCACTAAAACACCGGAAAACTTATTTGCGCCACGCCATATACCGTAACGCGCACTAAAACACACACACACACTCGTTTACGCTTCGCGCTGGAGCCCTTCGTAACGCGTACTAAAGAACACCGGAACACTCGTTCACGCCTCGCGCTAGAGAGTCTTGTGCATCAAAGACAAGAGACTTTTACAGCAAAGCTGTATACCTCCGACCCCACGGTTTCCTCGCCGTTGGCAAGCATGCCAAGGTGGCAAGAATACCATTAAACACTGCATGCTTCGCGCCTCCCCAGGTTTCACGTTAGTGGCGATGGCCCGGGATTTTTTTCCCTTAGAATCTGGACTGTAGTCGTCGAATTCGAGCGTGCGTCACCGGTTGCCCTGATAGTTGATACCACGGAGAAAATGTTTGGGGGTTATCTCTAAAATCGATAAATCGATGCGTGAAGCGCCCACCACGCAAGCTGCTCACACGGGGCTGCGCGCAACATAGAAGGTTGAGGACCTCAAAATAGACGCATACGTAGGCTGGCGCGAGTCTCGAGTCTTGACTGCTTTCCGCTTTTTCCACTGAACGCTGCCCCAGCTGCGAGGGCGCCGACGTAGTGCAGAAAACGGCGGTGTTCTTGCGCTTGGGAATTTTGAGTTTTTTCAAGAACTGGCGGTTACGTCGATGTTTTTATTCTAAGTAACTTCCAATAAACGATGACACTGGTTTTAGCTTCGAAATATCGAGCGATTTCTTCTATTGAATTGCATGTAAAATTGCCGGGACCATAAAAGCACTTAAAATTATCCAAAATTCTATTTAAGCGACTTTGAACTATGGAGAGCCTACTGTATTGCTTCACCGCTGGCAACGTGCTGAGGTAAGGCTGAGGTAACGTACAATACGCGTACCTCAGAAACCGGGGTTTGATTTCTGGTTTCTGTGTTTTATTTACCCTTTACAGCGGTGGCCATATTAGGGCACCAAACAACACAACGCCGGTTTTTAGAATGATGGAGCACTTAATTAGGGTGCGAGCATTATTGTTCTCATCTGAAGGGATAAGTATTTTGTCAACCGCGGCGGCCGCTTTTCTGGTGGGGGCGGAAAAGCGAAACCGCCAGTGTGTTCGAGATTTCGGCGCACGTTAAAGATCCCCAGGTGGTCAAAATTAATCCGGAGCCCTCCACTACGACGCGCCTCGTCGCCCGTGTAGCGTCGGCGCGGTAAAGCTCACAATCAATCAATCAATCAATCAATCAATCAATCAATCAATCAATCAATCAATCAATCAATCAATCAATCAATCAATCAATCAATCAATCAATCTCCATGAGTGAAACTTAAGCGCAAACATTTTTCACAGGGACGAGAAAGGGAACGACATAGGCCCTGTGAAAAATTTTTGCGCTTAAGTTTCACTCATGGAAATTGCGAACCACTAGCTCGTCTCTCCATTTGCTTCAATCAATCAATCAATCAATCAATCATCAATCAATCAATCAATCAATCAATCAATCATATCAATCAATCAATCAATCAATCAATCAATCATCATTCAATCAATCAATATCATCAATCAATCAATCAATCAATCAATCAATCATCCATGAGTGAAACTTAAGCGCAAAAATTTTTCACAGGGACGAGAAAGGGAACGACATAGGCCCTGTGAAAAATTTTTGCGCTTAAGTTTCACTCATGGAAATTGCGAACCAACTAGCTCGTCTCTCCATTTCGCTTCAATCAATCAATCAATCAATCAATCAATCAATCAATCAATCAATCAATCAATCAATCAATCAATCAATCAATCAATCAATCATCAATCAATCAATCAATCAATCAATGTCACTATTGTTTCATCTTTGTGCGACTACCACCAAGCATGGGTACGTAAGGCATCACGTGTCGAACTCCATGGGAAATACGGCTCGGAAGCCAGTGTTATAAGGCAAAGAAAATACGACGTTCGCCAACAATTTCTCAGCGAGGACTCAGAGGAAACAATTGCCCACAGCCGTCCGATGCAGCTAGGTTAGAACTACGGTTCTGGGCTTCATGATCACGCGGTAACATTTAGTAGCTTCTCAGCCCTGTCGCTTTGATTGAATGAATTAGACTAACAAGTATTGAAGGGTCGCTTCGAGAGAAATAAACTTTAGGTTCTTCGCAGAGTTTATGTAATCGTCCGTTATATTTTCTCTGGGAGGATAATGTTCCCACTGAGTTAGTCTGCTCTACGCGAATCGGGCTGTGTCTCAGTGAAATAGCCACTTCACCCTGAAACTCACCTGACGCCGGGGGTTATTGGTAAGACTCAAGACCAGGCTCCCTGGCTGAGGTTGCCATTGCACCGTGGCAGCTGAAGCTTACATCTACTCCAAATTGGGTAGGGTTGAGGCGTCTAATTTCTGGTAGTGGAAAGAAAGGCATTCATTGCCTTTTCCACCAAAAATCTTGCAAGATAAACAGAGATCGTTGAGAAGGGGCCGCATTGCTATAAGTTCAACGGCCATGCGACATCGGCTTCTCGTGCCCGGAAATTTTACGTTTTAACTCCGTGTGCAGTGACACGCTTTTCCATGCCGTATCGTTGCAGAGAACACGACCATAAGTTACTCTCGATAGCTTCCTCTAATCCTGGTTTGTGACCAATCATATTACGTGAATGATATGACGAATTGGGCCTATATGTTTGAACTTCATTGAAGGCGAGACTTTCTATTCCTATAAAAAATGCCAGCCAGTAAGCTTTGGTCAAAACACAGCTGGTTTCACGTTTAAACTCAGGTGCATTTAGGTGAAGGCTTCAGTCTGGCTATGGGCTGTGTTTGGGCACAGTGCCGCTGTTTATATTACGACAAGCGTAATGACAGCCCTAAAATGAGCAACATTCAACAAGTGTCGGGAGAAAGATGAGCAGTTGGTGTTATTATTGCTCTGTTACAGCACGTTTGAGCAATAATATATAAATGATATTCATTGATAAGTTTGGCTGCCAATTTCTTACCTTGGCAATACAGGAAACGGCCACGGACATGGCCACTGTGCCACGGACATAAAGCGGCTTGTGCCACTGCGCCCACACGCCCGAAAAAAAAAAGAAAAAACCGGCGTGCGTCGTCTGCTCCGTTTCAACCCGATTCTCAACGGTGGTGTCAGGAGAGATGTTATTACTCGCACTCATATTGGACTTGAGGCATTACTTCGCGTTCGGTGGGGCAGAGTTCGGAACGCCCAACACACATCATGCGCTTAGCACGCACATGTACCGCCATCCCGCGGAGCCCGATGTAACCAGTGAACGGCGCACTCATATGGTTGCCTGCATGCGTGCCTCACCAGATGAATACAAGCTATAGGCTGGCTGAAACAACAAGAGTTCTCGATGGACGTACCTACTAAGCCTTCTTTCAGACGTTTGAAAACATAGAACTTTGTAAGTGTTATTTCCGTTCACTGTTTCGGTGCGAAAGCCCCCAAGATGTAGAAAAGCCCCTCTGTGACACATTTCTATTCCGAATACAGGTAAGAGGACGTGCCCAGATCGGTGTGAGTGAGCGTAGAGCACGCATGCAATTTTATGCACCAGCCAACAAGGACACGTTTACCCCTCCCTCACGCCGGCCGTTAAAAGGCCATAAAGACGAAACGCAAGTTTGATTCAAGAAAGAGGCCGCTTTCTCCCGGAACAATGACATCAATTTTATCGCGCACTTCAGTCATACGATGAAGCTACTAGAAAAACAGATGAAGGAGTGGCGACGTCCCAGTCACTGACCGGTGACATTTCTATAACGTCGCAGAATCTTGTCTTCGGGAGCTTGGCGGCCGCAGACCTAAGCCACTACCAACAAACATGTCCTAGCGATTGTAGCGAGGCTTCTATATTCGATTGATTGCATTACGAACATGCAGTTAACGCATTGATAAGTGTGGTTTTAGTGCTGAATAGTGTTATTAGATAAGGTATCAAAGTACCGATACTTACGCACGCAAGTCACCAACGGCCGCCATGTTGTCGTTCATCAGTGTTGCGAGATTGGCGCATGTACGGCCTAGCCGTTAACTTTGACCGGGTCGTTCGTGAAGAACACTACCGCGAATGCAACAAAACGGCATCTTCGGACGTACACCTGCTGCTGAAATGCTGTAACAGCACGCTCTTTGCTTCACAATCGGAACGACGTCAGTCGCGCGTAGCCACAGAGCAGAAAGGACAAGCTAAGCTTACCAGTGTTGACCGACTAAAACGCATAAACGACAAAATGACGGCGCGCATGAACCGCCGCCGTGTAAACAAATGTCACGTGATGCGAATGGACCAATGATCTTCGCGGTGGCACGGAACAATTGGTGAACAGAGTTCAGATACTCTGTACCCTTATCTAGTGACAATAGCGCTGGCCTCTCTTGCGTCACTCCTTACCAGAATGTGTCAGTGCACCTTTAATTTTTTCAGTTCAAAAACATCGTTGGAGGCTGGATTGGAGCTCAGTGAGCTACCAAAGTATAGTTATTTCGCGTAGAACAAACCTGCATTTTGTATTCATGGCCTTTCAAAGCCTCCGCGGTTGCCGCCATGCTAAAGAGAGTACTTGGTCATCTCGTTTTTTGGACTAAAGGAAGCGATACGGTGGGGTTTGCCACGTGTAATTTCGGCTAGCAGCCTCTGCGGATGTCGTGTCGAACGCGAAACTAGAGACGTGACTCAACAACATGGCCTTTGGCGCAGTCTTGGTCTATATTAGAAGAAACTGACGGATGAGTTTCTTTTTTTCCAGAGAAGTGGGCGTGGTCTATACCAGAGAAAAACTACGCCCGTATTCGGCGGCAGTATCGGGTACACTAAGTCTTAGGCGATCTTACATCTTTCAGTACTGTCGCTGTTTCAAAAAATATGGGGAAGAAACACCGCAGACGCCAGCTGTGCTAACAAAGTTAAGTGCTAACACAACGCTTCCATTTCGTTGCTGAAAACATTGGGTAATGCGCGGTTTTACGGCATGTTGCAGATTCAGTTGCTTAGAAGCGCAGTGTTGCCAGTGCTGCGGGCCACCTGATTAGCTTAGTGATTATTTGGCTTCCCCTTGGTAAGGGGGTAGCAACCCATTTCATAACAGAAGCTAATGCGCTCTGCATCGTACAGCTCTTTCAAATAAATTTGTTCGTAGCGTAATGGTAGCCGTTCTACAATATGTTCTCCACGTAGCTTTTCCGTCACCAGCATTCCAGTCTTTTTTTGTCATCTTTATGCCTCTGTAAAACATGAACTTATATTATAATTACAGCGTCATGACTGGTGAGTAAGGCAATGTTTAGATTACAGACACAAAAACCGTATCGTGATCTATTGACGTAAAGAAAAGCGGCATGCCACGCAGTTCGGTTGGCTGAGACGTGAAATGACGTCATTATTTAAAGTTATTACGACAGTTGCGGCAACAGTCTGAAACCGGCCTAATAAGGTAGTTGAGAGAGCCGGGTGACCACTTATTTGCATCCCATTATACTGTCCGCTAAGCCGACCCTGGTACGAAATCGTATAGGAATCCTCGTGCAGTGTCAGCCGAACGGTGACCTATCATTCTGATAACTGGTGTACCGTAATCTCACCACTTAATCCCTTGTAGAATTTGGTAAGAAACGTATACCAATCACTGCTTTGCAAATAGTTTGTTGGTAAAAGCGCTTTGCAGCAGGCAGGCACGAAAGGATAAACGCTTGCGCAGGCAACAGGTATATATGATATTCTACGACGTTTTCATGATTGTGCCACTATCCACGCCACCGCAACTCGCTAGAAGTGTGTATTTTTCTCTCTAGTTTGCACCTGTTTCTACCGCCTCCCATCGACTCACAGTCGCTTGTTTATTTTTACTGTAGTTTTTCTCGTGAGTATATTGATAAGATATTCACTGTTATTTTGGTACTGCCTTCCGAACCTGGCTTTCGCCAAATTGTATTGCATAAAGTAATGTTATACAACACGATTGAAAAATGGCGCATTGGTAAAAAAGGGATTCTCGAAAGCCCGTATGTTTTGTTTTAAATGCTTGACTGTCTTTTTTCAAACAGCTATTCTTAGTGACATTCCGCCACAAGAAAAAAATCTGCTGAGTATTCGCGTGCGACAATGTCGCTTCAGGAACACTTCGCGATCACAGAAATATGACATTGTGGGTCGGAAATATCAAAAACAATTTCCGTTTGGTCCTTTTCTCTGCCGCCAAATGTCTTCGTTCGAGCGCTGAAACTATCCAGTACCACCTGAACCAAATGAGCCTCCAGTAATTATTCTTAGTACATATTGCATCTACTTTTCACACTCTTGTACGTTTAGCCATACACATTTCCGTAATCAGGAGCACAAACACTATCCCCATGAACACCTTTCGCACGCAACTTGCCAATTCCACTCTGTCAAGTAGCGGCGTTTATAATATTCTGGTTCCATTTTCGCACCTCAATTCTGCTTTTGAATCGTCTAAGTCGTATCGGAACTACACGAGGTGCGAGAATTTTACACGACATTGCTTGTATGTTGGGCCTGTTTGTATTATAGTACTAACCAAAAACCGTCATGTCCACAGCCGAACTGCCTTTATCTCCTCGCCTGCATGTAAAGCTTCAATACATACGATGGGTTTAGGGTCCACCAGTCATCTATTTATCTAGAGATCGATATTTATCCATATATCTAGCAATCGATGGCGGTTGTAATAAATAGCCTTCACTATCCCTTCATAAAAAAGGTGAGAGGTGTGACAGCTAAAAGTGTGTAAACCTTCGCTGAAAGTGCGTCCATCATCAAATGTTCAGACACCCAAATCGCAAACTAAGAAAGAACCAATGAAATGGTTTTTCGCGCACTAAGTAAACACATCTACGAACGTAAACCAATACATGGTTTATGCGATAAGGGTATACTATTGAACTCATTCTTTGTGATCGATGCATGTGTTTTCACATGTTAAACTGTTCATTCTTCACGATTTTCAAGTAACTGTTTTGACACAATAGAAGCCCAGTGCCAAGAGACCTGATCAGAATTTTTCTCTCGACCAAACAGTCTATGGGGAAATGCATTAGTTTTTTGGCAGAACCCAATAGATACTACTAAGAAAGACTTCGCTTTAAAATGCGCTCTTACATGAATGCATCGCGTTACAACCAATATCATAGTCATTATAAAGAACCCCTTGTCCCAAACCTGGCGATATTTCTGTCTTAACTTACCAGAAGAGGAGAACCTAGAAGGGGGATTTTACATACCTCCGAATGGCTGACACTAGTCCTGCTGCTTAAGTTAGTGGCAAGTGGAGCGCCGACATTGGAGTGCAATCCAGTTTAGATGTGAGAACGAGGCGAGCTTGTGTTTATTCACTGCCGTATTTGTTGAGATTTCCTCCAGATATTCGTTACTAAGTGCTTCGCACTTTCAGAGTTGCCTTGGCAATTCACCAAACCCTGCATGTCGGAGCAGCGCGTTCCGTACCGACACTGAGCCTCACAATTTCTCTATCCGTCCTGAGATGCTCAATCAGATACTGCGTGCTTGGATACAGGGTTTTCCGTAGCTCATGCTAAAACTATTGAACAAGTGCATCGCGCTTTTAAAAGTAGCCGTTTGCAACTGCGGAAGCTCCGCACATTGCGGAAACACTATTCCCTACGAGCACTGAGCGTCACAATTTCTATATCTGCGCCTGATTCTCGATCAGGTTATGCGTGCTTGGACACAGTGTCTTCCGCATGACGTCGTACGCTGATCCGTGTTCGACTTTCTGCCCTCGGCTGTAAGAGTTCCACAGGTGAAGTGCGAAGCTTTCTGACGTGGCTCGGAGCACTTCGAATGTGTGGTTTTGTAAGAAAGGTTTGCGCCACTCCAGGTAGGTGACCGGGTAGAATGCGTTTGCGGGAAGCACGGTGACGCCGGAGCACTTGACCAGGGGCTGTTTGTTCACCGAGTTTGGAGGGCAGAACCACGGAAGCACGCGTTCCAGAAGGCGAGGCCCATTGTGCGCCCACTTGCGAGGCCTGCGGTAGAAAGGGGTAAAGTAGGGAGTAATGTTTCGTTTTCATGAATCAGCCCGAAGGGCACAATGTCGAGAAGATGGCAGCTTGCAGCACCGACAAGCACGCGATACCGAAGGCAGCCTCATCCACCCGACTACATTTTTTTACACGTTTCGGTAGTAACGTTACACACACGACATTCGGCTTCACCATTATTATTCCACGATTTCATTTCATTTCATTTCATTTATTCATACTGCAGGCGAAGATGCTGGTCCATGCAGGGAGGGCAATACAGAGCAAGAATACAAACAACGAATGAACTGGATGCCACCTATTACATGTCACAAAAACTTACAAATACTTAGCACAACCGCGACATAAGAGCAACACAATAAATCGCAGTGGGGCCGTGTTGTGAAGCCGTGGCACCGATTACGAGTATGTTCCTAATTGTGTGCAACAGGGCAATAAGGTCGGAAAAGCCGACATTCTAAGCGAAGGAACTTTCAAAAGGCACGAATAGGTTTAAGATATAACGGGTAATCAAACAAGAGCGACAGTCTTACTTTCGTCGGCACAAGGCCTCATACAAGTCACTTTTCTGAATATTCTGTCTAAAAATTTCCAATAGCCGCGTGCAGCTATCCACGGCGCGCAAAGAGCAATATTTCAGCAATTTATTCATTTTTACCAATTCAGCACAAGCTAGCGAGACCAATCATTTGAAGCGGGTATAACGTGAAAGAACCGTATTCAACCCTCTTGCCGTACTCTCTTGAATAGCGCATTATTTGGGGAAACACAAAATAAAAAGTTGCAATATAGGTGTCCGATGCGGCATTGTTATCAATCCACTGGGCTTATGCTTCCAAAAAAACCACCGCAAGCTTTGATTCGAGTTCAATCCAAGAAGAAACAAAAAATACACTGCAGCTTACTTGTACGTTTTGGAGAATTCTTCCAGGCAGCGGAAAAGGAAAGGATTGCGTTTTCTGAAGGCCATCACGCTGTTTCCAACATCGGGAAAAAGCTCTCGTGCCAGGACGTTTTCCAGTTTGTCGAAGCTTCTCAGAGTGAGGACATCCATGTCGGCGTAGATGCCACCGTACTTCCACAGGACCAGCAGCCGCAGGGCGTCACTTAGATGATTGATGCGGAATGGGCTGCGGTTCCAGCTGTCCTTCACGTACCAGTGCACCAGCACGCTGTCCTTGACAAGAGAGTTCAGGTCGAGGCGAAGAATCTTGAAGTTTGGCAGCTCGAACAGGTGGCTGAGAATGCTAAGAAAAAAACGTTTTAATAGGCAATCAAGCACGCTATATTCTGCCCCTACAAAAGCGTAGTGTGTGCCTTTATTGGCGACCGTTCAGTTGCAGTGCAGTGCTAACGGCAGGCTCTGTGTTTCAAAGCACATTAGGAGCACGCGTAAAAAAGGGAAATGATTGAAATGTACAGTCAGGGACAAATGAAAAGCTGAACACAAAAATAAGAATAGGAAAGAGCAAAATAAACAAATCTGGTTTGTGGAGATCACCAATGACGCGACTGTGGTACATTTGGAAAGTCACACTTCCAAACTTGGTTGTTGATGAAGCGATGCGACGATTTGATTTGCTCAAAAAAGAACTTGCGCTATTTGCGCGTTCAGGTTTATATTTCCCGTCCACATTTTATTTGTTCATCACCGTACACGAGGGAGCTGCAAGCTACGCTTATCACTCCCCTTTTTCACGAAATGGGGAATGTTTATATTAGCGGAGTGTCCTTTTTCTGCTCGTACGACATGATAAGGAGCCAGCAATTGCCAATTTCTATCAGCACTGCGTGACGAAAATTTTGGAGGGTGTGTGTCGACGCGTACAGGAAGCAAAAAGAGAATGCTAAAAAAATTGGCGTGTTCAACATTCAATGTGAGAGGATTGGTCAACTCGGTGCATTGGTAACCCGGCGTCCTTGGCATAGAAAATTGCCGATGGCCGGCTATTGCACACCTGCAGTCCTCGATGTCCAATATGGTGAGCAGCCAGACGGTGTAGTCGGGATGACGTAGAGCAGCAGATTCAATGGAGCAGGCGGCACGGTCCGTGATGCACGATGCACCGGCAGTCTCCAGAAAAAGAAGTTTTTCTTTCGACTTATGTAATTCGTGACGTCTCCGCTCGAGGTCCCTACCGGCGACTGATTTTATCGCCTGCGGTAAACATAGCAAATAATGTTTCAGGCCTCGCCTTATTCACTATGTTTTTTTTAATTAAGTCAAGCTGCGGCACTGGAGGAAACACTTTGTCCTTTGAGCTTTGGGAAAATCCGCTCCGCTTGCCTTGTGAGTGTTTGCGAGAGCACGCTCATTTAGGAGCTTCTAATATCCATTATGTAATGCAGCGTAGTGTAAACCAAAAAGAACGAATATGCTGGTAAAAATACCCAGAATTTAAACTTGCACGCGTCTTTTCCCTCACGGTTTCACCTAACCTTACTTAAAATTACCCTTGGGAACGTGAACATATACTATTTTAAATAAGTCGTAATGGCCATTGCAGTGTCCACTAACATAATCAAAGGGTGCAGTGGATGGGCTCTTTGCTCTTGTCACAACGTGAATCTCCTTCAGAGCTTCACCCTTTCTAGGTACTAGTTCATCCGATGACACAGAAATATCATCACAGCGTCATAAAATAAAACATCGTCATAAAACAACCTCAATGATTGAAGCCGAGCGAGCAAGGAATAAGACGCAATTTTTAACCGAATGACGACTGATAGGTTGATAAAACTGCAAAAAGACAAGGTTCATCGCATTTTACTCCAGCGGAAAAATCTCTTATGCTGATG
This sequence comes from Haemaphysalis longicornis, assembly GCA_013339765.2. NCBI lineage: Eukaryota > Metazoa > Arthropoda > Arachnida > Ixodida > Ixodidae > Haemaphysalis > Haemaphysalis longicornis. The sequence goes on along the minus strand of CM023455.1, from coordinate 75,221,916 downwards.
ACATTACACTATGTATAAAAAGCTCAAAGCCTTAACGAATATATGCCAGATATTGCTGCTTTGAGCGCATATCAAACGAATTAAAAACTCACTCCAGAAATTTATTAAATGTTTATTTTTTGCGTTCCTCAAAGTCAACTCCTTTCTTCTGTCACAAAAGAAACATCACTGCTCATGGCTGTTTTTCCTTCTCTTGCAGCAGGGAAAGCTTACAGAAGACCCGGAAAAATATCTACACTAAAAGAAAGCAAAGAAACTGGAAAGTTTCAGCTGCGGCAAGAAAACCAGAGCCTCGTTCTGTGCTGGCGAGACCGCACATGCCCGCGAGATGCGCCACCTTGACTTTGGCTGACTTTGATGGTGACATCAACGGAACGAGGCGTTTTCTGGGTTAATCTGGAGGAATATAGATTTCGCTCAGAACCGACAAGGGGGAATTCCCCACCCGCAGCAGGCGGGAATGATTTGGGTGAATTTTCCGCGCATCAGCAGAATGTTTTTGTGACAGCTTGTTGTGGGAGTAGGTACGGTGGTTCCAGTAAATATAGAGCATATAAAGTAGAAGCAAGACAGCAACCAGAAAAGGAAATGAGAGGGAGGGTTGTGGATACGGGAGCAGACGTGGCAAACAAGCCGGCTAGTGAGGAAGCAAGCAAGAATGGATAGGTAGTTTGGTGCCTTTAGTTCGTTCCCAAGGTATGACACGACCAAGCCACGGTACTCGCACGTACTGCTGTCAGCAGATTATGAAACTGCCAACTGAAACAAGTGGGAATCTACATTTCTTGGTATAGGAAAGCGGGAACTCCGAATAGCCTTTAAAACAGAAATAAATCTTCCTACCTGAGCACTCGTCATGGTGTGTGCGAGTAGCGACTCCTCCGAGAATGCCTCGTGGGTTGTAGCCAAGATGTTTCGCGGTGACTTGAAAGAGGAGAAAGCACACAACGACAATCAAAATGGTACAATTTTTTCTGGCGCTTTGGAATACAAAAGATACGCCGCCGTTTTTAATGCATTCTTTGCACCCTGTCTATAACGGCCTCCGTTATGAAGGTTTTATCGGCACTCGCACTTGGCGAAAATGTGCGCGTGTAAATGTTCGTTGTGCGCCAGGGGCTGCAGACTGCGTACGCCCGGATGCCACTCTACCAATGACACAGTGCATGAAGCTTATGTGCAAACGTATAGTCATGCTCAGTTGGACCTGCAAAATTGAATAGTATTTACAACTTTATACCACCTTTGATTGACACTCGTGGTTCGAAGTTAGGTACACATGAGCACCAGATTCCCATAACGGCTCAAACCTTGTGGTGAGCTTTAAGCCAAAAGTAATTACTTTGAAGGTATATCGTAAGAAACGGCCGAAACAACCCGAACTTTGGGAGCGCCCAGTAACTGTAAGAGACACACACACGGCGCTGACGACCTGCAAAGTTTTATTGCTTGCAGGCGCCTTTAATGCAGATATACAAAGCAATGGAGAAGGAAAGCAAAAGAGGCAAATAACACAAAATGAACAGAAGTTCTGTCAAACAAAGCGTATACATTGTCATCAAAATGACACTATAAGGCACTATATGAATACATCGCACTATATCATATCCGCATATTTTTCGCATATCTTGTCCGTACATTTTCGAAGTAGGGCGGTCAAACGCACACGTGAAATCTATAGAGCTTTTTGCATCAGTCAGAGGGGCGACAAATGTGCAACAAAACCGTGTGTGTTACTGTATGACAATAAAACCACGTATCTTTCAAATGAATAACTGGGCTGTTTGATGACAATGTGGACGCTTTGTTTAACAAGAACCTTTCGTTACTTTTGTGCCATTTGCCTCTTTTCCTTTTCCCTTTCTATTGCTTTGTATGTCTGTGTTTAAGGCGCCTGCAAGCAATAATACTTGGTTTTGATTGTGAGGTTTAAAGCGCCGATGCTACACACTCGATGAGGTCGGCCGTAGCGGAAGGCTCCAGATTAATATCGACCACATGGGAAAAAACAAAAAAAAACAAAAAAACTGCGGAATGAAACTCGTTTGCTAGTCGGTGCCGTGTGTGTCTCTTACTCTGCGTCCCGTCAGTTCGCACCGTTTCTGATGTTTTAACATGCAGAAAGCAGCCCACTTACTCCCCATTCTGATCCGCCACCGGAACGATAACGAGCTTTTTAAGTCATACTGAGGGCGGCTCTACGTTTAAGTTCGTTGCGCGCGCACACGCGTGTGTAGGTTTGCTGTTCTTCGTATGCATGCGTGTGCCTTTTTCTGTTTGAATTGCGCGCGTGTGTCTGGTATGAACGGCACAACTTACGCGTTACAGTAAGGATCACAAAGCCGGCTACGACGAACAACGCCGTTATGGCGGAACCTGGACGGGTGTTCTCCTTCGAAGCGTGCCACTGCATAGAATGAAATGTTAGAAAAAGAATTGTAAGCGTAACCTTTATTCGTTGGAATGAACATTGTTGCGAACAAAAATGCGAAAAGCGTTTCGTGAACAATGGCGGGGAAGTAATTCTGCAACGCTCGATAGTACTTGTAAATGTAATTGATTGTACTGGTGGGTATACTAATAATGATAATTTACCACAATTTCTGACAGACTAATGCATAAGGAGAAAGCAGCTGCAAGGCAAGCCAACGACTAGCAATCACGCTGCATACGTTCTTTTACATACCTGCATTACATACCCGCCGTTGAAGTATATTAGAGAGTTGTATAAATATGAAACGCAGCTGCAGAAGAGTGGGGCGCTGCCGACTGCAGTGGATGATTAGCCATGCACGAAACATTATTAACGAATCAAATATTGCTTAGAGCACGACCACTAGGAGGGCCAGAGGAAAGAAATTTGTGCTCGTGCACTGAATTGTCTCAGCCTAGCCTAATATAGTGAGTGTTCCACTACACATGCAGAAGCATATACAAGCTGTGAGGTACTAGAAAACAATTCACATGCAGGAATGCATGACGCTATGCGAAAACTCTGTAGTTTGATCAAGAAATTTTTTACTCTTCTTCCTACACAACCCATTCCTCAATGTAAAGGCCCAGGAAATTTCGATGTTCCCAGATATTACTTTCACCAGTAATTTTATCCAAGCCTCTTCCACCGTATGTCTATTTTTGATTATTAATCGATCACTCCCAACTGCACAAACATAGAAAAAAATTACCCAAGTAACTACAACTATTGTTTTGTGTTTTAGTCTGCAATTAGCGTAGATGATTTCTACAAGGTCTCCTTGATTATGGGTCATTATAGGGATGGCAAGAGACGAATTTCGCGTTCGTTCACTAGCTTGTCGTAATCTCTGGAGATGCAAGTCTCTCTAATTTCCGTCTAAACGGCAGTTTTCTTTATTTCTATAAAAGGAGGGTAGAAAGGAAAGCCAATGAAGGCCTGTGTTTAATGTGACACTCGTTCACCTTGTTAACGTCTCGTTCATTTGTTTCTACGCCTTTGTTGTTAACATCAAGAAATTGAAAACTGTGACGTTCCTTCAAAACACGTTCACCTTAACGCACGACAACGTTAAAAATCCAAGCTTCGGGCGCATCACAGTGGTCGAATTTAAAAACTTTTTTTTTTTAAATTCACGATCGCTGGTTTATTCTTTACTGGTCCTGCATGCTCAAATTCCTTCCCTGTAGAGCACTCCGTTTTTATGCCGTCATAAATAGACGGATACATCAGTCAAGATTTGCTGTATCGACGCTAATTTTGTTTATTGTCGCCGCGGACTTTGCTACAACTGCAAAGTGGCGAGAGCAATGCACCAATTGTGAGCGGCATTCTGACAGCCACTCTCCTGTTAATGTTTCCAAGTTTTCGGCATAAAAACACAGGAAGCGCGAGGAGAAATACAGTAGTTTTGTCACTCACCATGACTGCTTGAGGGACAACATTACCGCACCTCACCAGGCATAATCAGCAAGGGAAGGAGCTCAGAGATGTTCGGTAAGCCATTCTAGACTGTTCCTTCTGAACGTTATTGGAGGAATTCGGCGTTCACTTGTTGCTTCTCTTTCAGAGTTGCAGAGCCCTATGCTAGCATCTCACTGCCACCCCACAGCTCGTAAAAATACTGCCGATGGAAACGGAGTGGTGGCTGTGCCAAATGGTTCCCGTTCCCTTCAAGCGTGTCTGACGCCGACACCACGTGGAGCCAGCACCGACAAGTTAACAACGACAAAAAGAGAGCAAATAAATGCTCAAAAAGCGCGCACTCCCAACAGTTACTTACAGAGAACGAATATTGAAAGGCCGGCCCAAAATGAATAGAATCGAGCACAAAAATCACAGCGCAAAAGTGCAGGAAACGGAGTATGAGACGGAAAAAGAGAAAAAGCGAGAGGAAGATAGCTAGATGAGTGGTAGGTGATAAAAGGAGCTCAGCAAAAAAAAAAAAAAAAAAGACTGCGGAACAGAACACCCAGGACAAGTCAAAACGTGGCCATTTGTTTCGGGTCTCATCAGTTTCAGAAGTGAGGCCCTTTCCGGCCTTTTGTCAACTGTGGTCGCTCTTTCCGTCACGCCTGTTTACAAGACAAAGGGCGGAACCCGGGAAGCGTGCCGGGGAAAACAGACGCCTTTTCCGGTAATCACACGCGACTGACTCTATGGACTGCTCTGCTATTTGCGACGTGTGGGGTCCAGCTCGTTAGCGGCCGCGCCAAATTCCCAGTTACCACAGCGTCGCATTTGAGTATGTCCAAGCAATCAACAGTGCTTCAACGAGGCAGTGCAGATTCTTCGGCATTGGCGGGATCCACCTCTCTGTCTGCTCGATGGTCTGGTTTTTTACCTCCCACCGTGGTCACTAAAACCTCTTTTATTTCTCGTCTCTCTCGCCCTAGATTATCTGACTCAGTAGTTTTATATCACGTATAATTGCATAGGCAGTGACTGCTGCCTCACGATATGCGACTAGGCCATCCCTTCTGTTCTCCTGACGTGAAGAGACAGCATCGAAGGTACCCTGTAGCAGAACGTTCACACTACCTGGTGAGCAAGCTTGTTAACCGTTAAGGACGAAAGGGCTAGTGTCAAAGTCAAATTCAGTGTATTTTCACATAGCGGGGTGATGTCATCATTTTAGGCATGGACGGGGTGCGGGCGGACGCATTGCTGTTTACAGGATGCGGATGCAAGGGGGGGAGGGGGGGGGGGGGGGGGGGGGCGCAGGAGATACACGGCCCTTCGCAAACTTTCGAGGAGCAGTTTGTGAGGAGTGGGAAATAGCTGTGGCGGTCGGAGTAGCGCTAAAGGCGGGGGCTATGACGACTCCTTCCGCCAGTTCACGTTGAAGCGTGGAGAACTGAGCAAGAATAAACGGTGTCTTCTAGACAGTTGAGAACTACCCCAACGTAGGCTGCAAGGTCGGGGTATTTCGCTGCGTCAACCTATAGCCTAGAGATGTGAAACGCGTGGGCCATATGTAGGGCCACCATCCGGGCAAGGCGGCCTACTAGATGGAACGTTCCATTGATAAGCCGCAGAAATGGGGCCACACAGTAGGCGGATCGGTGAGTGCCGTTCAAACCGGCATTATCTCCCTGTTGCGCCTGCAATGACCGCGAAATAAATGAACAGTTTTGTCAGGATGACCGACCCATTGGAGTAGAAGCTAGATGTTGGAATTGCCCAGTACGTTGAGCTTCAAGCAGTTCTTAGAAATGTATTGTATGTCGTGGTTTGAAGAACCTTGCCTGTAGAGGTGTCATGAGTGATACCCATGGCCAGCTTCACTGCTTTGCGGGTAATGCCTTGTAGGCGTCGAGAAACGGGGTGAAGTATGCAATCCGGTGGTCGATAAATGCTTGCACGATGCGAAGAAGGTTATAGTTTCTTTAAGCTCATAGTTGCAGTTCACTATCCTGTCAATAAGTAGACCAATCTGGTCTTCTGCATTCGGGAAGTTGCGGATAGTCTCGGTATTGGGCGTGAATGTGGTGAATGCGTACAGTAAGCAAGCAGGTATTTAGAGTTTCCTCGCATTGTTACCTAAATATTAGGGACGCAGGAATCGCGATGGCGGATTCTGTGGCGGTAAATGAATAGCTTATATAGGCTCCTGTTATGGCCGCTAAATCTCTGTTCGTGGGTGTAAGTGGCGATGAGCGCACCGGTTTGCGGAAAGTGGTCTTCAATATTACCATCACTGCCCCCGCTTTCGAAGCAAAGATGTCGCCTGCCTAGAGGCTGTCATGCAGACCTAGGAGCCATTCTAAAAAGATAGGGAGCTGTAGCATGACCAAGTGAAAAGAAAAGGCGAAATGACTGTCCCCTGAAGTGCGCCTTCGCGGCTCAAAGGTCTGAGGTCTCATTCCATACGTTGGGCCGGTGAGTTATTTGCAGTATAATTGCAATTGCGCGAACACATACTTTGATGAATGACATTGTGAATAGTCTAGAACAAATCGATGCACATAATGGCTTTTGTGTCTCGCTGAGAGGTATACGACTAATATGGAATTGGTTTCTGCAGGCTATGCATACACACTGGGCAGAGATCTTAGGACGACGGCCCAGCATGTTGCGGAAAAACCGACCCTTATCGCCAATATAGGCTCGTAGAGGGGCCAGTATGACACGTTCGAGTAACTTTCCTAGACAAACGGTTAGGGAAATGGGTTTAAGATAATTAGAGCCAGTTCCTTGCCCTGTTTTGGCATCAGCAAAATTTCGACCGGGTAAGAGCACCTTTTATTCCAGTGATAGTAATGGGCGATTCAGGGACTCGCTGGGGCTGCCAGTTTAACTCGAGGTAGGGGCAGAGGGAGGAATATAGAGCTTTCGAAGCGTTCGAAGGACCTCCCACTCGGACTTGGGAAGGAGGGCGACCAAATTGTGACAAGATAACGATTACATCGTCGTTGCTTCGTGACAATCTATTTACACTATTTACAAGCGCCCATGACAGAGCATATGCTACCGAATTGCTTTGATTAAACTTTAAACAAAAAAACAGAAAGGAAGCAACATATAGACAGAGTAGAGTGAATGCGGCTCCTTTCCAGATTTTTTAGTTCTGAATCAGCGCGATGCGGCAGTATGTACAACCAAGTAACCCGAGTTTCACCATTGATGATAGAGCCAGCCCAGGCAGCACACCACACACACAGCTTCTCCGCATCGATAGTTAATCTTCAACAGCACAGCGTTATGCTCCAACGACTTCTTCGTTAGCCTCGTGAAAATATAATTCCTGGTGTGGTCCTTTTCTTCTGTATTGAGGATATTTCAGATGTGCCTAGTGTTATGGTTCCGCTATATGTGGTCACAAAGGGCATTTGAATGCTGATTGAAATACGGCGCATGCTTGCCTATGTCCAGGATGAGTGGAATTAGGCGCCGACGGAGAGAGTCGTTGGGCTTCCGCGTTTAGAGTCGGCGCACAGAGCGCAACTTAGCTTCCAATAGGTAGAGGAAAAGAGAATCAGCCACATCAAAACGTGCCTCTTTGGGAGTATTCAGGCTACGCTGGGAGTGTTCAGCGGGTTGTGTGAGGAGTTTTGTGATTCAGTAGCGGAAAATTTGAAAATGTTAAGTAGGTTTACTTGATACAGAGATCGGAAAATCGGAAAACGTCTTACTAAACCACCCAGTGAGAGCTGGTGCTAGGCAGTTAGCGTCACTCCTGAATGAGGGGTTCAATCCCATAGTGTTCAATTTTAAAGCAATGACCAGTATTGAACCAGACTGAATTTGCGATGCTATGCGCCATAATAAGATCCGAAGTGGTGTTTATTTGGACGGTGTTGCCTTGCCGCGTAGGCCATGGTGGGTCGTGTGAAAGAGCATCTGCCGCGAAAGGATCGTAGACAGCACACCGCAGCGTTTGCTTGGCACATGCGGATACCACCATTCAGGGTGTAGAGCGTTGAAATCGCTTGCACGAAGCCAAAGGGGCATTTAGCGTAGGACCAGGCTTTCTGCAGAAGTAAAGTGAGAATTGGCTATAGTTTGTGGCACCATAATTATTCCGTATGTACAAGCAATGTTGCTGTGTTGCCGTTGGGAACCCCTATTGAAAACCGCAGCGGCGCTGGTGCTCCCCTTCCAGCGTTTGCCTGCCTATGGGACTAGCGAGCGCTGAAATATGTTGGACGCGGAAACACGCCGAACGCGAAAGCGTGCGGATCTGGTGCACGCTGCACTTAACGCCGGAACACGCTGGAGACCACGCCGTTTCAGGCGGATAGCCGGGCCGATACTCACGCTAGGGTGTTTTAGGGGCGAAGCACTTTAAGACCTCGCTTTGTCCGTGGCTTCACCGTTGGCGCCCGTGTACGAAGTGTTGCACATGCGCGACAAGCATTGGATTGGAGTGGATTAAATTGGATTGAATTTGGATTGGATTGAATTGTATCGGATTGGATTGGAATTGTATATACTAGTAGTACGCGTTGTCACTCATTTGCATGCGCGAGTGGGCATTAAGCAACGGGTGATTTACGGTAAGAACAATCCCCAGTGCTTCACCCACTCGTCATGATTCACTTCGTGGAGATGCGGGAATTTTCTTCTCTGAAAGACGGGTAGTTACAAGCCAGCATAGGAGTTAACAGGAAATACAGACGCCCTTCCTTCACGGAAACGTAAGTAGCGCTATAAAATTTAGACAGACTCATTTTTGCGCTTTTCAGCTAATTTCGCCCTTCTGGCTGCATTGTCTCATCATGGATATCCGTCAATAACGCTCAATCGAATCATGAAAGGGACTTTATTTTCCCGCATAGAAAAAAAATTTAATGAGCATCGATATTATTAATTCTAAAATTGGTTTCCTATATTTTTAGTTCTAATAAAACCCAAGTGGACAAATAGTTCTTGAACCGGTTTTATTTTAAATGCACAACGTGAGAGAACGTGATAGGAGTAAAATGGAAAGTCAATCCTTCGCTGGATTGCTTGCCTTGGTCAACCTTTATCCGTTGACAACGCATTCGTACAGCAAGGCCTGGAAGGGCATCCTGGGGCGAAAAGCGCATTTCTCCGTGGTGCAGCACTATCTCGAAAAGTACACGCACACAAAACCTTTCAATGTCGATTTCAAAGTCATTGCAGTTTCATTCGTTGTCGAAGCACATAGCACGTAGTCCACATCACGCGGGTTGCGAGATTCGTCGTAATCACTCGCATCAAAGTACGAGTAGAATGTAGTCCCTGTGCTTTCGACCGCGTGGAGGCGTTACCTGTGCGGCGGCGCTGACGCCATATGTGCGGTTGCACTCTGCGGCACGCGCAGTGCGTTTCTCGATGCGAAAGGGGGTTTCGGCCTGGTGTTGGCAATAACGTTCGTGTGGACGGTGTTTTCTCGGCGTGATTTGGGGGTTTGCGAAAGCCCCGTTGTAAATATTAGCCAGCATTGTTCTCGCTTCGGAATTCTGGACTGCGCTCTTCACGCCTTGTACGACCGCAGACCCGATTCAGGCCACCCCCCCCCCCCCCCTCCAAATTTACCCCATCTTCCCGAGGGGAACCCTGAGTAGGATGCGGAGCATCGCGGGATTCACCTACATTTCCCCCAAACCCAACTACTAACACAACGGAACCCCCGATGGGAATGTAGACGTTGTTGATGTTTACAAACGGCTTCCCGTTCTCGAAGGTTCCGTTCCGCCGCTCGCTTCGTACGTTTGCGTTCCACTTCACGTTGTCGAAGTTACGGGACCGCCGCTCGACGTTCTCGAAGCGACGCTGCTTGACGTTGCCGAAGCTCAGGATCCGCTGCTCGACGTTGACGCTTCGAAGCTGCTTCGCGCTGACGAAGTTCAGGGTCCGCCGGTCGCTTCAAGCGTTTGCGTTCAGCGTAGCGTGCCCTTCGCTTCGCAGCTTTGTCTTGAGTGGACGTAACGTTGCTATTAGTGTTTGGGCTGATGCTTACGCGTGCTTGCGTCAGCCCACTCACTGTCGGGACTGTTGCTTCCATCACACTTCATCGGAAGCATCAACGGAGTCAACCGAAGAAAGCGCTGCACTGAACGCGCGCAGCGCTCTACCCGCTTTATATTCACACTTGAAGGAGAGGAAACTAGAGGAGGAGAGTAGCGCATGCGCCGCGAGAGCAGAAGCGAGAACGCAGGAGAAGCGCAAGCAGGCGGTAGGAGAGAAGTGGAGAGAGTAACGCGCAGCTGTTGGAGAGCGGGAAGGAGGAGAGTTGCGCATGCAGTGTGAGTGCGGACGCCGACGCCGCGGGACATACCCCCGAGGAAGAGATGCTCCGCATCTAAAAGCAAGCGCACCGTCTTTGTTTTTTTTTTGCTGTTTCGAAGTGAATTCTAGGGCAGTGCTTGAAGACGGTCTGACTTCGTGCCACGAATACAACCGTGCAACGATTTGACAGGCGCGGAGAGCGGCATAGATAACGAGGTCCGCTCCGTGCTATCTCGATTGCATCCTTGTACGCTGATTTCCTTATTCCTTGCGTTGCTTAAAACGACCGCCGCTAAAGTTATCAAAATTTCTCCAGTCATGTGACGATATTTTGTGGCGGTGGCGTGTGAGGCGAGGTACTGCTTTTACCGTGCCACCCAGGCATGCTGCGAGCTTCTTGAGGTGTATGAGAGATGGTGAGGTGCTGTGGCGACAAAGTTCTGGTGCGTTGAACGCCTAACCGTCCTCCACCTGAGCTCCCAATAAAGATGAGTTACGCACAGGCTCTGGGTAGAAGCGATCGAGAGGTAAGTACGGGATAATATTAGATGCGGCGACGACGCAAATATTTCCTGTGACGTGCTCAAAATTGGACTACTGGCTTCAGACAGGACAAAATTAATGTAAACCTTTTTATAAACTTACAAATATCGTACATTAGGTACTAATTATACACCAAAGGTACAAATTACAGTTTTCCGCATAGGCGGTTCGGATAATAAATCCTATATATAAATCATTACTTTATTAAAGTAGGTTTCGTGCCTGAAAGACAAAAAGGGGGTGCATAAAGACCTTTTCTTCACGAGTGATAACAATAGATTGTACAATATTGGGAAGTGTTTTAAGGGCGAAGTACCTTAGGGGCTCGCGCTGTCGGCGTCTTTTGTCATCTTTTCCTGTATTCAAGGTACTAAAACACCGGGACACTCGTTTTCAAACGCCTCGCGCTAGAACGTAACCCGTACTAAAATAAAACTGTATAATAGATATAACAGGTTGAAGATAAGCTAACACGATGTAAAAATTTGTGGAACACTCCCTGTCCGCTTCATCATGCACATGCCTAAGGTGTTTATATACGGGTTATAATTTCTGTTGCACTCAAATACTCACCGGCTCTCGACGCTAGGCCTTATCGGGTCGGGTGGTCGTTCGAAGCAGAAAAAGGCATACGTACCTGGTGCCGGGACCTCCTTGATCACCGAGGACGAGCCCCCAGGGCAAGGCGCGAGCATGGCACTGCCCTCACGGTGACCACCACCACTGCCCCAAAGTGGGGCAGATGGGGCATGCAAATTGCTTAAATTCGGTTCAACGCAAGAGAGGGCGCTGTAACCGGCGCTTCTCCGGCGCCCAATCAGCGCGCGCAGTGTGAAAAGAGAAAGGCTTCCATTTTTTAATGCACTTATAAACTGCATGCTTCGCCTTTCCCCAGGTTTCACGTTAGTGGAGATGGCCCGTTATTTTTTTTGCCTTATGTCTACATCTCGTGTATTAAAGGGGGCCCTGAGATGGATTTAAAAGTGTTTTTTGTGTCAGAAATCTACTCCATAGTTCTTGTAGAAGCACGTCCACAAATAGTAAGCATATTTGCTCACGCCAACAAAAGTTATTACTATGACGAGACAAAACTATTTTTTTGCTCGGTGGCTTGCGATGACGTAGAAGTCCGCCCTCGTCCGAGGCGAAGCACTCATTTCATGGTTGGCCGAAAGAATTCTCTTGTATGTCCGCGATGTTTGATGGCGGTGGTTCTACCAAATTTACCTTGGTTCTTCCCGCGTTGGTTTACAGCGTCGTCGTTACCATGGTTACTTCAACGAGTGGGTCGCAAATGGGACGGTGACGCCCTTTTTTTTGAAGCTACCTTTTTTGTACTTACGGACTTTGAGAGGAGGTAATGCGTACGGCGTGATTGCAGAAGTCTGCTTTGCATGCGCGAGAGTTTCCGTGAACGGTAACTTACTTTTACCGTCGCTACATAGCGGTACAGTGGCTGGAATTTCTAGCGACCGTAATAACGAGCTCCCAACGCCGGCGAAATGTACGCTCGCGTCGTGATTATATTACCGCAAAGTTCCTTCAGAGAACGCCCTCCCCCGAAACATCGCCCACACCCTTTTACGGGTGAAACATTCAATTTTCTGAAAGACCCCAAAGATCGCCCACCCCAGTAAAATCGATGGCTGTATCGCCGATTAGTGAACAAAATAAACGCGAATCACCTCTTCATGTGTAGATGCGGTCACTTATTCGCCCTTTCTGCGCTTCGACCCGCAAGTTCGCCCATCTCGAATTTTTTCTTGATAACACCGGAGTTTTCGCTGGCAGTGCGGCCCCCTTTTCCTAGTTTTCCGTACCTGACCCGAACGTTTTAACTTAATATTCCCTGTACTTTGGGTGGGAGTTCTTTCGGAACTTTACGGTACAGCAAATGCACTGCGCTCGGAGCTTCATACAAGTAATCTTAGTTGATGCTCTTTATTACATTCTTGCTAAATGATGATCAGGAGTATGATAAATGACCTTTTTTTTTCAGAAGAACGGGCAAAATCTCCGCCCCTACTTCAGCCTCCCACACTTACAATGGTTGAGATGCGTTTATGAACTATCATCGCTCTTTGATGCTTTCAAAATCGTGTTGGGCAAGGTAATATAGGTAACGGCGAAATTATTACAATATATCTTACCCATTTTATGTTGAAATATTCAGAGAAGGCGTGAATTCTGGTTAATGCAATACTTGGTGCCAATTGTTCCCACTAGATGGCGGCGTCGACTTCATGTTTTCTTTTTTAAAAGCTCTACAGCAGAAGTATAGGACTCTTTTAAAAGAAAATTAGTGTATTGTGAGAATTTAATTTAAAACCTCCAAGATTCAACCTATTTCAAGCGTAAGCGATCAACTCTGGGCAACAAACTTTTGTGTCATTTGTTTTGAAATGAATTCGCCAGATGTCGATACTTGGCAGCCGGTAAGCCTGAATGCAGAAACCGCCGAGTGCAATCCTTCCCAGCGGCAAACATACAGTGTTGTATGGAACGGCGTTCCAAGGAACAGCGTTCCTAAAACTAGTTCCTTTCTGAAGGAACGGAGGAACGCTACCGTTCCATTAAGGATCGGTGGAACTGTAACGGTAACTCGTTAGGTTTTTGGAGGAACGGCAGGAACGGCGTTCCTTCTGCAAACGTTACATCACGAGGCACTGGCTGTTTTTGGTGGCAAGGCTCGAGTAAAAAATTACGCCCACCTCCCCTCGCGGGAACCCTGGTGTGATGCGACGCTGAGGGGGGGTACAAGCGCAAGCGGAGAGGAAGCGGAGAGAGGCACACCGGTTATATGCGCAGCGCGCCCTAAGGAGAGGAGATGGCGGAGAGAGTACCGCGGCTATGACGCAACACAATCCACTTTAATCCAATCCAATCCAATCCAAATCCAATCCAATCCATTCCAATCCAAGCCAAGCCAAGCCAATCGAATCCAATCTAATGCCCCTCGCGAAGAGTGTTCGCTATCGGAGAGGAAAGGGGGAGAGTGGCTGCGGACAATGGACGCACGCGGACAACAACGGACGCACGCAGGAAGGACAGGGCCGCCGACAAGAGATGCTCTGAGCGTCGCATCTAAAAACTCCACAAGTCGCTACTGTGTTTCTCTTCCTATAAGCTGGCCAATTTTCCCGCCCTTCACCGGAACGTGCTTCCTCGAAGGTCAAAGGCAGAAGAGTAATCACACAGAGGGCCGCAGCTTGTGCTAGCTTTCATGCCGGTTGAGCTTACGCGACGTTCGAAAGGGTGAATAGTGCAGCCGTGAGGATGCTTTTTACCATTTATCATTTGTCTGGAGAGGCCAGGATGTGCGTCTGTCTGATAGAATAGTGTGACTAAATAAAGGCACCAAATAAAGCGTAGCCTATTTAGTGACGGTACGATAGAATTCTTCCCTGGCGGGGGAGGGTTGTCGAAGTCTGTGCGACGCTGCGCGGCCTTTTGTGAAACCACGGTGTTTTAGCTGACCGTTTTTCACGGTCCGCTCCGCTGTGATAGCACGCGGGAGCGCCATTGCGCATGCGTGGCGCGCTTGGCCGCGAACGGCATTGGCTCCGGTTGCGCTGAGCGTGCCGCCGATACCGGAGCGGACCGTCGAAAACGGTTAGCTAAAACTCTCTATTGTCAGGGGTAATTACCGCATTATTGCGCGGGAGGCGCGGGTGCGTTGTTGTCGGGGGAGTTGCGCTCGCTGTGGGGTCATTCGAAGGGTCACCGGCTATCAACAGAGCTGGGCGCACCGCAGTGTCTGGGGATGTTGTCCTGAAGTTACTGAGTACGCGCGCAGTTCGTCACGGCGCGGTATGTCACCGATTTGGCGGGAATGGGTCAACGGGAGCCCAGGTCCTTTTGTATTGCACGCGCCTTGTTGACAAAGGACAGAAATTTTGTCATTGTTGGCCACAATTTCGTCGCGCGCCATATGAACAATACCTGAGAGAGGCTGCCCGGAGGTCGGCGGCCACCAATCAGCGTTACTTTAGGTGGTCGGTTTCAACCAAGGAGGTTTAAAAACATTCTTGGTTTCAACCTGTGTTATACTTTTACTTTGATGAGTACCTTGGAGTTTGAGTGAGAGGGAGAGGATGGATCACGTGATTGTTTGTGTACAAAGCTTCGGGTTTTGTAATATTATATAACGTTAATGTAACGACACGTTCCAATGTTTGAAGTGGAACTGGAACGCGTTCCTTTCGCAATAAAGGAACTTGTAACGGGAACTCGTTTCAAAATTTGGGAGGAACGAGGAACGAGCTTTCGTTCCTGTTTTAGAGGAACGTGTACAACACTGCAGCTACTGTTGCTTCAGTTAACACGGTAAAAGGTAAAATGTGCTAAGGATACTAGGCAACACGGTTCATTCAGAAGGCCGCGCGCACCAAATCACCTTTCCTGCGATCATGACTTGATGGGAAGCAATGAAATGAAACTCTTTCACAGGAGTTGTCGTTACGGGATGCGCATGCTCTTTACCTCGTCACGACCGGCGCTGAGAATCAGCTGCAACAGCGTTTGGACTTGAACTGATTTATTCAGCCCGCGTAAGCGCACGTGAGCGTGCGCCTTGTGATCGCGAGCAGCGCCCGGCGTCGTCCAAGCGCTTGGTGAGGAGCTCCCGCCTTCGTCGTCGGCGCGGCGCTCCCTCGGTGCTCCGTTTGTTACAACCTCATAACTGAAACAACGTCGAGGCTACGCTCGAAACACAGATGGTGCAAAGAATCCTTTCGGGTACAGCATCAAAGAAAACAAATGCAATTTATGAAACTTTTACACAAGACCCGGAGCGCTGAGCGATCGCAATGCAGGCATCGTTACTCCTGCGCTCACTGTATCCTTCCACCACTTCCGCCGAGAACAGGTGAGTGTCGAGTCGCGTGTGTAATTGCTTTACACTTCGGTATAATACTAATATCTGGCACGGCGCAAACGAAAACGGACACAAAAGATGTTTGTTGTAGCTTTCGGGTGTTTTTTACGCTCGTAAAAAAATGCTTAGATCAAGGTCGGACTAGTACGTCACGAATAGTTCAAGAAATAGCCGTTGCGCTCCGATACCATCGACCCCCGCAAAAACCCCATCTCAGCGGCTCTTTAAGGCTTTCTTCGGTCTGCTATACCGACCACAGAGGTGGCAGTGCGGATAGAAATAAAAAAATACATTGAGCACCCCTAAGCAAACTTTAATATGACTTACGAAAAATTTCAAGCACGATTTTTAAAGGTAAGATTACGTGTTTGTTTCTCGCAGTGCGGGTCAGCCGTCGGTGCCTATATCATGGGGGATATAACTTTAGGCGACCGTCTTTTCTGCAAAACCTTTGAAAATTTAGCAAGATCCGCTTACTATCTACAACGCCACCACAAGCACACGGTACCGTCACCTCATCACCTCTAATATGCAGGGCGGCAGGCAAAATAATAATAAAAAGAACTTTCGAAGTGCCCACCGGGGAACAGAGGACTAAAGTCCACAAGATTTTAGTGTTCGGAAAGGTCAAGCACACCAATGCCCTCGCATATACACGTACATCCAATCGTTGAAGCACTAAAAGAGGCACTTTGAACGGGGAGTCAAACGCTATAGTGCACCATCTTGGTTTTACAGCTGGAACTAAATACTCCTAAGATTCAGTCGGGGCAATATCCCGGCTTTCTATTGCATAATAGTATTTCTAGTCCCTCGCAGGAAACATTCCCAATGTAATAATGTACCATACCCTTGTCCTATCATTTGGAAAATGTGAGCTGAAGTATGGGCTTATGAGTGGACGGGTGCTTCAGTATGCGTAAATTTGGTTCCTACAACGTGCAATATTGCGTTAGATGTGTAGAGGTTCCAAGTTGTCAGCACTTATAAGTGTTCCGTCGACAGTGCAGCTTTTCAGCATCAAGAAAATTATCGATAATACCAAAGGGGCCGTGATATGTTTCTTAAACTGCTACGCTTTAACATCGGATGCCGACGAATGAGCCTGCTATGCTACGTTCAATCATGGTGAGAATTTCGCAAGAACGCACTTAGGCTCAGGTAGCCCTATATCATACTGGAACCTCGGTCACCGTGAAACCGTGGAAAGTGATAGAGTACAGGGACAAATACGAGCACTCGGGAGACTACCACAGGGGTTTGTTAAGCGTCCAAGCTTAAACTGTTGCAAAATGATGGTCTTTCGGGAACGTCGTTGGCTTTAGACAGTGTCGGCACCTATGTAAGGCGCTGCGTCGGATGTTGTTGGACAGAGAACACGCCGCCACGTGTCGTATGCCGAGCCCGGCTCAATAATTGCGGCGTGGCTGAGTGAATTCCAGAGGTGAATGACGGTGCTGTTTTTGCAATCATTCAGAACGTCGTCAGCGTCCTCTGCGAAGAAGGGTCTGTGCCATTCCGGATATGATACAGGAAAGAAGGCCTTTGATTCTAGCACATGGACTCCCACGCACTCAAAGTTCTCTTCGTTGTAAAACACTTCCTCCGTGCAGAGTTCACAGAGTACTCTATCCAGGAGCCTTGGACCATTATATGGGTAGTCCATTGACCTGGCAATGAGAAAACAGGGGCCAAGTTTAAACATTCAGAACTTTTACCTGTTTCAGAAACACGACGTAACAAAAACATTACCCCTTCCCTTAACTATGTGCATCTGTCTCTCCTCGCTCTGCGACTGGTAAGCTTTCCGTAAGACATGCTACCAGCGGTGGCCGAAGGGTAGGACACTAGTGTGTCGGTCGCGATTCCCCAGTAATTTGTGAGTAATGAATGATTGTTCGCGGGCCCACCCGTGGATCCGATGTTACTGTGTCAGGTTCGGGGAGAATAACAAATGTAACAAGAATCTTTGGGAAAGAGACTATGTTTATGTAAACCGAAACCCCCCAAAAATGTACACAATGAACAGAGACAAACTAAAGAACCATAAATGGCAATACAAAGCTATAGAACAACAGAAAAACTAGCGAGAATGCGGTAGAGAAAACGGTAACGAGTTCAAACAAAGAGGAAAAAAAAAATTGGGCCCATCTCCCCGCGAGGGGGACTCGAGTAAATGCGTCGCATAAGGGGTGGGTGTAATGCGTTAACGTTTAGTGTTTGGGGAGTTGGTGGTAGTGAATGCGTTGTATCAGCAGCTTCTTGACGTAGTTTGAATGAGTCAAGGATATAAGGCGCGTTCGTAGCCTCCCATTCTTTGTCGGCTTTGTGGCGCAGGGGGAAGAGCACCATGTACCTCGCGTTCCGCCCACAGGTAGTGAATGCATTGTATCAGCAGCTTCTTGACGTAGTTTGAATGAGTCAAGGATATAAGGCGCGTTCGTAGCCTTTGAATCTGTGTCGGCTTTTTGTGGCGCAGTGGGAAGAGCACCATGTACCTTGCGTTCCGCCCGCAGGGTCGTGGGATCGAAACTAGGCGCCAGTAAGTATTATTTTTTTATATAGTGTAGGGGGAGGGGGGCGGACCTGTTGTTGAGAGCGAGGAGGGTAGCGTGATGCGGGAGAGGAGGAGTGGGGGAGAGGGCGCACCTGCGCGCTGAGCTGTTGCGGACGGACGGCGGACGCTACGTGTGAGTTAAAGAAATGCTCTGCATTTAAAAGTAAGTCCTTGGATGAAGGGAGAGGACACAGTGCGGGAACAAGTGGGAAGCAGCATTGAAACGTTCAGGTAAAGTGTCATAGCCGCGGTGGTAGAGCGCGCATTGAGCTCCCGTTGCAGAGTAGCGAACGAAGCTCTCTTGGGGCTTCGCTGCCTCCTACTGACGTCCTGCCACCACCCGACTCGCTTGCGGAGCAGGCATCCTGGATGTTGCAGTTGTGGATAACCTTTTGGGACACAGCAGCGGTCCGGTCACCCGACCGCCGTGCATTCCAATCACACTCCACCCTCCGATTCCCTCTTTTACTTCACGGGATGGCTTCTCCCGCCGGCCGCTGTCACTGGTAGCATAGCTTCCGATTCACCGGTGGCCGCCGCAGCTCGTGCCAGGGTTGCCAGATAAGGCTAGTTTACGCCAAACTGGCTAGTTTAGCAGGACGCGGCGACAAAAAAAAAAAAAAAGCGCTGGCTACTTGGCTAGTTTTTGGCTATTGTTTTGGCGCTAGTGTCAACAGCTGCCGTATACGCTAAAATACGTGATAACATTAACAAAATAAGTGGCGTCTATTTATTTTCCAAGCAACCGCTTCACAGGAGTACTGATAACTGTGCTCTCTTTACTCCGAACGCATATATGCCTGCACCAGAAACACAACACGGCGGCATGGCACCAAGGTTCCGCAACATTGTAACACTGCTTGTGCAGTTTTTCTGACCTCGTTTTGTGTTTCCGGTTGCGCCGTGCACGTGCAGCTGGAAGTTATACACTGGCGTACACAGCTGCGCCAGGGGCAAGAATGCCACTGCACGGAGGATGTTTACGCAGCAGACATTGCAGACAGCGCAATGAAGCTCCTTGTTCTGCCTATATCGAACGCAGAAGCAGAAAGGGTATTAGATGCGACTGCATCTCATTCACTCGCCTTGTCCCTCCATACGGCGTTGTTGTTGTCCGTCCACACCCCTCCCCCATTGTCCTCGCCGCGCGAGCTGCGCTCTCCGCCGCTCACCCCCTCTCCTCTCCGATAGCGAACACTCTCTCGCGAGGGGCATTGGATTGGATTGGATTGGATTGGCTTGGCTTGGCTTGGCTTGGCTTGGATTGGATTTGGATTGGATTGGATTAAAGTGGATTGTGTTGGATTGTGTAGCGTCATAGCCGCGCCACGTTGCGTCATAGCCGCGGCAGGGGGTTCACGGCACGTTTCACGCAATGGGAAAATCAACCTAACGGAAACAACAACGGAACCCCTATGCGTCGCATCTACACGGGGGTTCCCGCGAGGGGAGGTGGGTAAAATTTTTTCAGCCGTCGATCTCACAAAAAGTGACTTGCGCAAAATAGAATGTCCCACGACCTACTCCTCGCGATCCTCAGAATCAAGTTTAGACTGCGGCTGAAAGGAGTCAGAAGCTCTACATTTTCGCTGCCGCGCGAAATGCTGGAGAAATTCAACAAGAGTATGTACGCCTAAGTTTTTTGGTCTAGTCGACTTTCTAGTCTAATGTGATTTCAAAAATGTGGAGATTGTTTTTTTAGTGTTTGTGTGATTTGACAAAAGTCAAGCTGATGTGTTTCATTGTTTTTGTTTTCTATGGCGATGCGCAAACAAGGTTAAATTACACTTGGCTACTTTTCTGGCTCCGAAATAAATCGACCGTGGCCAGTTGGCTCCTTTTCTGGCTACTTTGGTCAATTTTCTGGCTCCTTGTTCCTTCGAGGATCTGGCAACCCTGGCTCGTGCCGTGGTCTCGAGCGCCCGGCACTGTACCCGGGCCATTGACCCGTGGGGCACGTGCTTTGCTTCTCCGCTTTCATCGTCGTCTGCTTTCGTCGTGTTGTAAAGCAATTCTTTGCTACTTTCATCCAGCGGTTTCGCCGCGAAATTCACCTTTTGAGCTCAGACACCACCCCTGCGGCACACCCCTTGAAGCGCATCGCGTGATTCACCGGGCCCGCTATCGGCGCTGAGAAAAAGGCCTCGTTTTCCGTCATTCTGCTCAACTGATCAGCTGAGCGGCTCGCGGTTGCGGGTGCTCAGCTGATCGGCAGCCGACCAATCCCAGCGCCTCCCACGCATGCGCCGCTGTTTCGTCTCGGGCTACGTGACTCATCTTACGCCCGGCGAAGAACACCGCGTTTGCTGCGAATGAAAGCGAGGCGGGTCTCTTTCTCTGAGCGTTGCACTGGACCGAAAGGCTTTGAGCCGTGGTCGGTGATGCAAGGGTTAACCAAGAGAAACCAATACTAAAACAAACTAAGCCAAGAAATTTGCTTTGCCTATCCAAGGTTAGCCGTGCCGAGCCGCAGTAATTTTTTCCCTCGTTGTCTCGACTTCTGCCTTGCATTTCTTCGCATGACAACTGACCGCTGCTAAACGGATGATGCGCCGGGTGGGCTACTAATTGCTTATCCGTTGTGGTAACCCGTGACCAAGAAATTCGAGAGAGTCAGCCACATTCTAATGATCAGACAGCACCAGCGCATCTCTGAATTATATAGCTGACACAGCTGACAGACATTAATCAGACGCAGGTTGACAGGCAGGCAAACAGACCGGCCGACCGACCGACCGACCTGCTGACCAACCGACCCGAGCGACCAACCGACCGACACACAGACACACAGACAGACAGACAGAAAAAATAATCATTCACTTTTAAAAGCAACTCGCTTCGTGAGGTTTTTACTCACCGGTAGCTGGCGGCAAACTCCTGCATGCAGTGTAGCAAAAATGGGTGGCCTTTGTCGAATGTCATGACGGCGTTGCCGACATCCGGGAACAGTTCGCGGCAGACGCTGTTGCGGACATCGTCGAAACTTCCCAGGACGACAACATCTAGGTCTACATAGGCACCTCCGTACTTCCACAACAAGGCTAATCTCAAAGCGTCGCTTAGGTGCATCACTTTGTACGGGCTGGTTGTCCAGATGCCAGAGAGATACCAGTTGAGCATGACGGTGCCATTGAAAATCTCCACGAAGCTTGATCTCCGGTGTTGAATGTTACGAAGGGTTGAAGTAAGCTGGTCCATATATCTGTAATTGTGGCGGGGTTTGGATGCGCTGATTATTGCGCTATTTCTTTTTAACTTGTTTACTTTTTGGCCAGCCGTTTTTGTTTTCAATGGCTTAGCCGTGAGGAAAGCTTTACCATAAAGTGCTGTTTTCACAATGTCTTCTTAGAGGACCTGCGCGTGCTATTTCTACTTGCACAAAACTCATCCTGCTTTGAAATTCTATATTAAAAGCATATTTGTTGGCCCATGTACTTCTAAAAAATAATTTGTGCTGAAATAATTTCTATTACGCTGAGCACCCCTTATCCGGACTTTATGTCAGTAAATGCTAATTCTTACTACTATTCTTCCTTTATATCTGTTTCTTGTGACTCCAATCTTCATATTTCTGGTAATATAATATTTGTTATATTGCAAACAGTGTTATCATTCCATGACAGAATTTTAATGTATTCTTCGTCGTAACCGTCACCACTATGACGAGCGTTCTGTGCTGTTGAAGTATTCCCCTGTGTACCGGCTCCTGTTCGGCCATTGCATAATGAAGTCTTTTCACATTTAAAATTGATGGTGTCCTTCGTTGCTATAGTTTACGGCCTCCGCTGGCCTTCGGGGCGCGACACGGTATTCAGAATTTTAGTGCGGACATTCATTATCTCAGTTCATTTTAAGGAATGCATTTTCAGAACATATGCCCTTCAACGTTGTTTCCATAGTTGTGTACGTCGGGCAAGTTTAGTCCTATGCTGCACCCGTAAATTTCATTGCACATTTGCTTGATAACTCCTCACATTTTTTAATGTTTTCTTGAAATTGCTTTGCGAAATACATAATATCTGGCCGTACAGAGTATAATGAAAATGTGGACTGGCTCTTTTTTACCTAAAAAACTGATGTTTGCTATTCGTTATATTTTGGGAAATATTAGCAATGTATCACATAGGTTGAGTAAACGACAAATGTATAGCGTTTATTGGGAATTCCTTATAAGCTTTGTTTCTGTGCTCCGCGGCTGCAATAAAAAAACATAAAAACAGGCGGAGTGATTTCGCAACACCTATACTGTGACAGGTAGATGCTAGCCATTGGCGAATTAGGACAAAATTTTAATGAAGGCGCAATCACGCTGCTTTCTCGTCGTTGTTCAGACATCTCAAGTGAAACGCGTTCTTTGGTCAGTAAAAGAAATTAACACTTATTTATGTACACTCTCACTGTAAGGGACAAACTTGCTACAAACAAGCCTATGGCATTTGTTCACGAGAATGTGAGTAACTAAAAAGAATGTGAGTAAACGGGCTGTAAAGTTATGAAGAGAAAAAAAACTGCAGGAGATGGAGCATGACGGGTAACTGATTATCACTTCAAATTTTGAATTTTTTCAGAGTGCTGAAGGGCTGTAGAGGACCCCTAACCAATAGACTGCAACGAAGGTATGCCAGTTATTCTGAACTTCCTTGTGATTCTCAAGACGGGTGAGTTAAAAGAGCCTAAGAATTACAGATCCATCGACCCACCCTCTATTGTACGCACTCTCTTAGAAAGACGTTACTTTTCTTCGTAGGCGAGAGCATATATTTTGAATGACAGAGAGCACAACCTGCATTTAGTAACGGCAATCAAAAATTGACACAATTCCTGTCCTCAGCCATGTGAAAAATCCTGTGAGCAAAATAGGCCCCTTTGAAAATCATCTATAGACGATGAAAAACACTTGATTCAGAAGATATTGCCACAACACTGAAAGAAACATAACACCTCAAAATAGGGGACACTTTTTTAAAGGAGCCATGAAGAGAAAATACAACTTCGTTTAATTTGAAAGAACTAGGATTCAGTATCTCACTCAGCTCCATTACAGCCACAAAAGATTTTTTTTTACAAAAAAAAGCAAGAAGTATTTAAAAGCTTTCAAATTTGGCGCCACAGTGACGTGTTATGAGCAAGAATGACGTCATATGGGCCAACAATAACATAATTTTCAGTGCGTCAACTGCACGTTAGCATTCAAGTGATGCGGCCAAATGGAACTAGAGGCCCCATTACAGACGTCCAGTCATGTGTCGTCGCGACAGGTCAGTTAGGCGGCCGCCAATCACACAAGCAAGGTTCCGTGACGTCACAGAAAAGTTGCGGGAAATTGGCTAGGCGGTCGCGACTGCTTCACACGTATTCTTTGATATCTCCGTTATTTGTTCGAAGATTGCGATGATATTGGTGTCATTGTTATCGGGACTAAGCAGGCTTTCTAATAAAACCAACTCTTATATTGTCTTCATGGCTTGTTTAAGACTATTCGCATAAAATGCAGCAGGTGCAAGCGAGGAATAATCTTCCGAAGAAAAAATGAAAACAATATATTTCTCCAAAGCCTTACCCATATCGAATTATATCGGCCATTTATGAACAAAAAGAGTGAACAAATAAAAGTCAAAGCCACACACTGTGCATTGTATTCTGTATTTGTTTCCTGCTGCCTAAAAAATTACATAAATGAATGACGCAAAAAATAGTTACACAAAAATGTGGAGACACCACTGTATGTCGGCATAAATAATCCAAAGAATCTATCCTTAAAAGAGTACATTGCCAGGTATTGCTTTATAGTTTGAATTACCTTACGGAAAACGGCTTCCCAGCAGAATTTTTATAAATGTAGCCTAATTAAGGCAATATTTTCCTGGAACCTGCAATCCGTAGTCAGTGCTTTTCTGACAAACCCATAGTTACACATTACCCACCAAAGGGATCCCACATCGGTTCCAAAATTTATCGGGAACCCCACCTGCTCTCTTTGCAGAAATTACGCTGAAATCTTCCACATATTATGAGTGTGTGACCGGCACGCAACGTTGACCCGCCTCCAAACACCAACTCTGTTTTTCTCGGAAACAAGGCTAGCCGACAACAACGCCGCAAACGCAGCTGCTTCTGACGTCCAATGCGGAGGAGGCCTTGGCCCTGGCTTCCATAAACTGCACACTGGACAAAGGGTGCTTATAAAAAGTTTTTTTTTCCTCTCTTCCTTCTGTCAAATGATGTCAAATTTCGAAAATCCAGATTTTTGTGCACCGGCATAGCTTTCCTTCTGAATTTTTTATTCTTATGAGACCAGCCTCTATGTTTCGCAGTTTTTTTATAAATCGTTGCAAAAAATCCAACTCGCGGCTTTCTAACTTTAAATAAAAATGTACTGTGAGAAAATGCAAGAATTAAAAAAAAAAACCTGAAGCCCAACAATATTTGTGGAATTTTCGCCACCGAACCTGCTCGATGTGTCTTCAAGTGACAAGTAAAACACCGTCCACTCAGGATTCTGCCGTGCGGCCGATTCAATAGCACAAGCCACTCTGCTGTCGATGTTTGTCCGAGCCGAAGTTTCAAGGAGGAAGATGTTCTTTCCAAGCACGTGAAACGGTTCCTCGTATTTGTCTGGGACGTTTCTTGATCCTGGAACGGAAACTGACAGTACACGCGGAATTACTTCACAATGATTATCACAAAATGTACAAAAAAACAAAAAAAGAATTTGCAGTACGCTCTGCTCTAATTTATTACAAATTACACCGAACAAAAATTGCAGTAATTCCCAACTGGCATATCTAGTTTCATTGGAATTTGCTACTCAGTTTTACGCCCCAAACGAAAGTCAATTCAACAAATTTCAATTTGATAGGTCACGAGTATACCGCATAGATATTTGTGCCACCTTAACAATTCATTGTACTCGGCGACGACCTTCCCACCTATACTAATAAGACCTCGAGTAAAAATTCCATAAACGCGGAGGGTTTGTGTTAATGTTGTGCGGGTCCTTCCTAGCAGCGGCCTTAAAGGGGCACTGACACAAAATTTTGAAGGCGAGATAGCTTCGGAGATAGATTGGTGGGAACACATATACATCATCTGCAAAATATCAGCGGCGAATACAGCCTAGCACATATTTAAAATCAATTTTAAAGTGTGCGAAACGCAACCGAGCTGCCAGCAGAGGACGACGCGCAATCGACATCCCGAGGATATCGTGTAAATAAACAACATCCAAACACGTCACGAGTTTGTGTTTGCCGCTTCAACACTGCCGGCGTTTTTCGCCGGCTCGCCCGGCTCGCCGCAAAAATCGGAGGGCCGGAGGGCGGAGCTTCTGCTCTCGAGAACGAACCACCCGATCGTTGGCGGCGGAGGCGCCGTGATTTCGTCAGCTCATGGGGCAGCTGTTCGCGAGCAAAGTTCTACAGCTATTCCAGGCACTCTGTTTCTATTACTGTTTATTACCATTGGATGCGAAAAACGCGCCGGAGGCACGAAAAGCCCACTGAGCTAGCCGCACGGTCGCTGTGCAGGCGGTGGCCACGGCCGCGAAGTGGCCCAAGCCGGCGCAGGTAGCTCGATAGATAGCTTGTTACCGCTGCACGAAATTGTACCCAAGTCCCGACCATGGTGGCTTACATGACAAAGGAGTTAATGATGCGATGGCGGGTTGCATTAAAAATTGTCATCTGCACCGCTTACGAGAGCGGCACTCGATTATCCGCCACAGTGCTAAGCCGAACACATCTGTAGGCGGACCTGTAGGCAGACCGGCCGGCTGCTCCCAGCGCGCGTCTTGCCACCCACCGTCTCGAGCGTCGCGCGTCGTTCTTTAGCCACGGTAGCATTTGCACTCGCAGCACCTGCGTCACATCCACGGTCGCTTTTTAATTAAGCGCCTCACGGGATCAGTACGTGGGGGCATTCGCAGAAACTGCCGTCGATGCGGATTCGACAGTGCTACGGCGGCTCTGCTCTGTGATATCCCTCCGACGGTCACGTGGTAAGCTTTGTTCACACAAAATCCACAAAACCCATCGTTTCGCGGCACTCGCTGAAGCCGAAACTGCGACTGGCTGCATTTAAAATGCCTCTAATTAAAGAACCGTCGCACGCTGAAGCGAACGAGGTTTCTACAGGTTATAAGTAGGTCACTAGCTACTTATCGCAACAAAAAAAAAAAAAAAACAAGATGCAAAATTTTTGTGTCAGTGCCCCTTTAACATCAGGAAGAATCTAGCTTTTCTATTAAAATAAGTGTTTTCCCATAGATGAAGATGCATGTAGCCAGCGTTGTAGGGTGTACCGTGGGTGTGTTAAGAAATGTTTCCACAAGCTGGCGTGCTACCGCCCAGGCCTCCACCCATCCACTCTCGCAATACGCCTGTTGACATGGCTGCGGCGCCTAGCTCTGTGACACAATTGGTGCTTTATTTTAACTCCGTCAATGGCAGCAGACGGTCTCTCAATCTGCGTGTTTTAGCCGGGCGTCTTCTAGCTATATACACGTAAATGGTATTTCTAGGTCGTTGGTAGCTGGCATGTAGGGCGTACCATAGCACGACACGAATACCTTCGCGAATATGCGTTAAGACACTTCACATCAGAAAAAAAAATGCGCACCAAGTAGCTTGGTTATTGAGTTTGTCAATGAAATGCCCTAGCACCCAACGTGGAAGTTGGGGGTTATTGTTACAGCCAACAATCATACTTCATCAAAATTTATAAATTGCGTCCCTAGATGACGTAGTCGAATTACACCGTTTCACCAAGGAACTCATTAGGTGATGATAATTGAGCTTCTAGCCGACTGCTCTTTCCACTGCGGATATAATGGGTAGTAGGAGGCTGAAGTAACTGAGACGATTTCCAATCGCCGGTGCCTAATTGCACCGCGCGATAATGTAAGCAAGCCTCTTCTGCCCCGTTTACATGTGTAATTTTAATTTTTAGGTTAGGTAAAAATTACGGAACCGATTCTCTGCCTCCTTATTTGGAAATTAAGATTCCCTGGTGGACTTTTTGTAATTGCGATCTGTCTTTTTGGATGAAAATTACCAGACAGGAGTACGGCGCGCCTAATTTTGAATCGTGCAACAGATCTAAATGAGAAATCGTTGTTCCGGAACAGAAGCCTAAAAACCACGCAACGCTACATCTCCAGCTGAAATGCGGCACGTAAACACGAGCAATACCAAAGGTTTCAAGGTCTGCATGGCAAATGGGAGATCACTACGGAGCAATGCGAAATGTACATTTGTCGTTTATTACCGATCCATTGCGGATGTAGTTGAAAAATTTGAAGCGGACGGCGCCTAGTGCAGTTGATGCGCCACTCTCAAAACCCGAACGGAAATTCGTACTGGTATTTTTGGAAGCGCGCACGCACCTAAAATACCTAAATTGGTTTCGTTAAAAAAAGTAAGCAAGAGGAGCTCCGCAGACAGGGGTGTTTTCAAATAATTTTTATGCCAATCATTTTTCTGAGTGTTCCGCAAGGACAAAAAAACCAACTAACATGATACTGGCATGCTCAACTCTTGGCAACTGCGACACGTACGCCTGCACATATGCATCATGTTAGGAAAAAATAGAACTTCAACTTTCCAGCGTTCAAATCTGTGTCTTTGCTGTCAGAGCGCTCAGTGAAATCACCTCGATGAAATAGTCCTCTAACATTAGTGGGCATGGTTGAGTTGATGGAAGTGCAGTGAAGATATAAAAAATATTATATTGTATTTCTGACCATGGCGAGAGTGTGTCGTCGTGGGTAAAGTGAAAATGAGATGGTACACGACACCAGCACAGTAAGACAAGCTGAGCATAGCTTTGACAGCTTCTAACGCTTCATGAATTAGGCCTACAGAAGAAGCGTAGACTCCTCAACACCACGCCAGCGTGATGATGATGTTGACAGCAATGGCCACTGACTAAAGTACAGTAGGTAAGTATAGTAAAGTAGCACATCGTTTACTCTTGCTTTGCCCCTCCTGCTTGCTTGTGTGGTAAGGCTGTCTTCTGCCAGGAGCCGTTACGAGATTGCGCGTCTCCACGTAGGTGTTTATTCAGGATAAAGTTGAGACAAAAGTTGTATTGTAAATTATGTGCCAATGTTTTTTTCGATTCCACAAGTACAAATGGCTCAACTTTTTATATCTTTATTTTTTTGGTCAGTCTCTTGTAGCAATAGCTAAAATGGCTGTATTCCCGCGTTTTGCTGTGACCGGTGGCCGCACCGCGCTCTGAGCGGTTCGCCAGCTGGAAGCGGTTCCTAGGGAACATACGGCGGCTAGGGAAGAAAACAAAAATAAAAAATGAAAAATAAAACGAAAACTAAAAGAAATAAAAATACACAGAGAAAAACTAAAAACTAAAAAATAAAAAGAAAACAAATAGAATAAAAAAAAATGAAAATAATTGCGTGAATACCATTGACGGCTCGGTGGGACTCATCGTCAAGCATAGTCGTCGGAACGAAACCAAGAAGAGGCAGCGAGCCAAGAGAGAGAGAGAGAGAGAGAGAGAGGGAGATGAAACGTTTATTTGAACTGAAAGGTCTTGATTGAATTAGGGTAGGTTTCCTCCTTCCAGGCCCCTTGTTTCCTCTGCCCCAGTCTTGGCCCTAAAGATCAGGTTCTTCTGAACCCCAGGGTCAGAGCTGGCCAGAGATGCCTCCCATAGCTCATATAACCTGGTGTTGGTGTTTACTGAGGGCCATATAGTACGACAACCCCAGGATGCATGGAATAGGGTGGATATTTCACCACACTTAATACATGCGTTTGTGAATTTCTCTGGGAACATCTTCGATAGCCTGAGGATTTTGGGATAGGTGTTCGTCTGTATTTGTCTAAGAGACTGATGCTCTGCAGCTGTTAAGCTTTTATCTGGTGGAGGAAAGAGAGCTCTGACTTTTCTTTGAATGTTGAGTCGCTCACCGAAGGCATTGGGGAGAGGGGTGAGTAAGCTAAGACTACTGGCTGAGCGGTTAGTAAGTTCTCGCGCAGCTTGGTCCGGTCTCTCATTACCCTCAAGCTCCTCATGACCCGGTGTCCAAATGATATTTTGGAACTGTGTGATATTTACAGGTAAAATTTTTGTGAGCCTTTTCTGGATTCGGCCATTTATAATGTTTTGTACGGCTTTCTTAGAGTCCGTAATTATTTGGAGGCTTTTTTCTTGGAATTCTCCATACCTTACGGCCAATAGAAGGGCGCCAGTTTCGGCCTCCTCTGTGCTGGTGTTCGTTAATGTGAGGCAGTCCCTGATTACTCCTTCTTGGTCGACGATGACTAGGGAAGCATTGGTCTTGTCGTAAAAGCCAGCGTCTGTATATCGAACGTTTGGGTTTTTTTTAAACTTTCTGCGTAGGAAATTGACCCTGGCTTTCCTTCTGCCTTCATGTAAGTGGGGGTCCATGTTTCTTGGAATGGGGAGCGCTTTCAATTTCTCTCTGGCGGCGTTGCTTAGGTCTTCTTTGTCGATAATTGATTGTACATCTAACCTGGAGCCTACTCTTTGCAGAATGGCCCTGCCAGTTCTTGTCTTTTGCAGGGTTTCTTCAAAAGTGTTAGACACGCCGAGATTCATTAGTTTTTCATTTGCCGTGTAGTTGGGAAGACCGAGAGCCGCTTTGTATGCAGTACGGAATATAATGTTGGCCTGTTCCTTTTCCTGCCTGTTTAGAGAGTGAAAAGGCAAACTGTAAGCAACTCTGCTTACTACTAAGGCCTGCATGATACGCAAGGTTTCTTCTTCCTTCAGCCCTGCTCTCTTTTTGGGTATCCTCCTAACTATCTTGGCAATTTGCAGCGTTGATTTTTAATTTTTGCAGTTGTAAAGTTTGCTCTGCCATTGCTTTGAACAATCATGCCAAGGATTCCTAATTTATCTGTCTCTGCTACTTCGTGGTCCCCAAGATTGATTTTTATCTCCCCTGGGCTCCTATATCTGGCGTCGTGAACTCTGATAACTTCACATTTTTCTGGTGCGCACTCTAGGCCGTTATCTATTGCCAGCTTTTATACCCAGTTCGTGGCTTCTTGGAGTGCCTGTTCCCTTTGAGCCAGGGAGCCTTTAGTGGCCCAGACGAGGAGACGGAGGAAGAACGAGCCGTACGCCTCGAGAAACGTAACCACACAGAGAACCAAGCTAAGCAATAACATTAACCGTACCTCTCGCTACGCACACCGAGGCATAACTGAGTTAAGCCACAGCCATATTTTTTCTGCTACTCAGCATATCGCATTTTTACTCCGCATATGGCATTCTGGGGGCACACTTTGCTACCAGCCTAATGAGGATGCTGTAATTGCATGCTCATGTGACCTTGCTGCACGTGGCTG
The DNA here is from genome assembly GCA_013339765.2 of Haemaphysalis longicornis. Classification (NCBI taxonomy): domain Eukaryota; kingdom Metazoa; phylum Arthropoda; class Arachnida; order Ixodida; family Ixodidae; genus Haemaphysalis; species Haemaphysalis longicornis. The sequence continues at coordinate 75,191,431 of CM023455.1, read as the reverse complement.
ACTGAATCCTGGGCGTTTCATACAGCGTCGTGCACAAGCTCTTCAATGTCGCTGAGAACGGGAACCGCGCTCGCGCTTTCACGCCACTTCTCCTCCTGTGCACGTCTAAAGGAGTGACCTCCAATAATGTGCGCGTTCTTGTACGGGAGAGAGATAGCGGCTAAAACGTCTCTCGAAGAACCCTTTAAGGAGGCAACAGCGAGGTTTTAAATTGTCACAGACACAGGCAAAACATCGCTTATGAGTCCTCATAAGAAGATAGCAACACCAAGCCGTCAGGCAGTCGGGCATCATTTACGTGTCGTTGACCATATTTTGTGCTCCCCAGACGTCTAGTTTACGACCAACGTATTAATGAGTGCTTTCGCCCTCAAAAAAAGAGTAGTGCAACCACATCAATGTTTGTAAAAAGGAAAAGAAGGCTCTCACCCCATTTGACGATGGTTAAAATCACAAGGAGTTTTGGCGCTGAAAACCTTCGCAAGGCCATTTATTTGATTGATGCTTTGACCATCTGGAGAATAAACCAAAGAAAAAAAATTAAAAGTTAGCGTTTGTGAACACTTGCACTGTCAAAATGTTGAACAGCGACACAAATGGGACATTCCAGATAAATAGCCGCAAACTTGATTGCGATAGAATTAAAACATTATCTATATTGCAGGAACCAAAGGGATTCATCCGCACATATGTTTTAGGTTGCTAAGCAGTAACGCAAACATTTCAAATATTCCGTTGGCCATCGTTTCCTTAATATTTAGCAGTAAGAAATTCACCAGGAGTTCTGAGTGCGCTTTCTTAAAGAATGAACCACTTAAAGTAAAACCGAATACTGCTTGGAGACATAATTGCAAAATGTATCCGTATAGGTTAGCAGGGTTTTCAAAAGTGTGAAACTGTTTAAAAAAGGTATGATAGACACACAACAAACTTAGTGAATACAAACCCTGCTTCCGGTATCGTGCACAGCACACCGTCGGCGTACATCTACACGATTACACCGGCTATAACCGGTTGTGTTCATGTGCAGATGCTCCGACCTTGTTCTGAGCGCGGTATCGCTCAGTTTCTGGATATACTATAATGCGCTGTTAAACATCGTTATGTGACTGGGATTTTGCTACACAAAACCACAACGATGTTTACTCATCTGCCAGTGGCTGCGCTGGAGTTCTTTTCTGTTTCACAACCTCCTGTATTTGCGAATGTGTTTACTGTGGTTCAAGCGTAAAGATGGTGAATTTTTTCAACGTAAAACTTGTCACGTTTCACAGAGAGAAGCTGTATACTGTATAAGAAAGCACGTGCAATGACATAGATAATGTGACAAGAAATAAATTACCAACCTATGGGAAAAGCACGACGCAATGTAGTACAAACAACAGAACGACGATAAAAGGATATACATTAACACAAGCAACACTGTTCGTACGTTTCGTCATTGTCTCTGCTGTTCGCATTTATGGCTACAGGTCAATACTTATCCTTTGCTATTAGACCGATACTCTGACCCTTCCTCCGGTTACTCTGAGGCCTCGTAACAAAGAACAAAACTTACGGCAGGGATACAGAAAGGTATCTGCCTGCAGAAGATAAGAACGGTTTCAAAATGCCTCCGGATGATACGAAGGGTGGTAGGAGGCAAAGAGTGCTAACAAATGTAGCACTGAGAATACGCCTGAGGCAACGTTGAAAGTTCTTGTTATTTAGCCGAGGAAGTTACGACTAACGGAAGAAATGATAAATTTGGATATAATGGTTGAGAGCTGCTTAACAACCTTTTTTAGTTGCTTTGGTTCTGGGTCGATCATTGATTATCGGTATCGAGCAAGTGCGTTGCATGTTTACGATATTATCCATGATTTTTCAGAATGCTGCAAGTTGAAAGATCACGCAGGCAAGACCACACGTGTTCTTGTGTGGTCTTGCAAAAACACACTCCTGGACGTTACAAGAACACAATGGTTGTTCAAGAGCGTTGCTTGGTCTCCTATGCTGCTTGTGTAGAAGTGTGTGTCAACGGCAATAACTATTAGATTATGTGCCCCCATGCAGGGTTTATTGTCTTGAGAGATCGAATTGAAAGGGTATTTGCCATTAAACCTGAATCGTTTGCGATATCGTAAGTAAATTTGGCTCCGCTACCGCAGTAATAATTTGATCTTGCGATGTTTTAGGTGATTTTTCTACAGTATTCCCTCGTTCAAACTAATTGTATCTTTGGTTCTCTCGCCTTGACCATACCCCACTCCCTTGGCAGCATGCCTAACAAAGGAGCAACATTTTAACGGCGTGAATTTACTTCTATGCATTTATTCGGACATTATTTAGTTCGTAATACTTTTCTGCGAAACGTCCTGCAGGCATTCAGTAATTATAAACAATAAATACGTCAATGAAATTTTCGGAAGGGTAATGAACGCAAATTTGTAGTAGGGGAACATAGATATGTATAAGAAGGGACCAATATTCGAAGTTTCCATAAAATTGTAGAATATGTGAGGAGACGTGTTACCGCAAGGAATGGCCGAGAAATTATACAATTGTCTTCACGTTGAAGTTTAGAAAGCAGCTCTAAAAGACCATGTGCGTCTATAATACTTCAGAGGGAGCTCGACACCCTTTGTGCCTCACAGTGTTTGTAACCAAAATCATGCTATCCTGAAATCGTGTTCTTAAAAGAGGCACGAAAAGAATGTTAAGTAACAAGCAAACCTTGTACCAGCTTTAAAGGCCCTCAACCGTATAAGTAATTTTTATAATATTTTAGGACTCAATTAGGGAGTTTATTAAAGTTGCGAAATCAGTTTCGTGATTAATTGACCCCACTTAAAAAAGGAATTTTAGGTGTCTAGCGATCACGGGGAGGCAGCCTGAGTATTTTCAAAGGTATAATTTACTTTTGCTCGGCCATTCATGCTAATACAGAGTGCATTATTTCTCAGCAATAAGAAGGAAAAAATACACGTGGGAGAGGGTATAAAGAACATCCAAGATCGGCGACGTCGCGCACGCGCCGAGTATTGCAAAATGCGGTAAACTCACCCAGTTCTTATTCAACAACTACGGCGCTTCGTTCAGGGCCCCATTTTAAGTATGACAAAAATGTTTAAATTTCCGCCTACGCTGTTGCCTTCAGACGAGGTCGCAACCTACGTAGGGCATTCAGCTATTGTTGGCACGGCAGATAACGTCCCGTCATGCGTCGCATACCGAGGTTGAACTCTAGATGTGAATTATTGTCCTGTTTTTTCAGTCCACTAACACCACATAATATTTATTGCGAGCATAGGTATTTCCCCCTACAACACAGAAAAAAAGGCCTTTTATGGTGGAGCATTTCGTAGTGCATTCAAAGCTCCCATTGCTTCAACATACTGCTTCCAAACGCACAGAATGCAGCTTTTTCTTGAAAACCACGCGGCTTCTATACTGCTCATATTAAAAATCGGTTGAAATTTAATTTACTGACTTTTCTATACAAAGAAAAAAAACGTTGCACTGACTTATTTCGTCATTGGTTAAAGTCTGAGAGGTACAAAACTTGTCCTAAGAAGATTTTGTGGTTCCATGGTAGAAATTTTACGAATCTTAACTTTAAACGTTAGACTGCGGGCGAATAACTTCTAGAGATCTGTTATGATCATGCTTTTTTTGGTTGAAAACGAAGGAACGTCTTTTCAAATCCTAGCCAACGTTTTCAAAATACGAAACAAACCTAAAGACTTAGAGAAGCTCAATTGTACTTTAGCGACTTGTATCAAAAGCTGCTCACATGATTGATAAGAGACTGGAACTAGAAATTTCTGCGAAGCGGTGCATAATTTGTTGACCTGATGTAAAAAATGTCTGCATGCGCGAACGGGCTGTTTCCGAAAATAGGGCAGTTGTTTATTTACATCTTGCAAAAAATATTTAAACAAATTACCCGTTTGTTCCCGCGTTTCATCAGTTGGTAAACGCTGTAGCATTAGCGAAGAAAGGGCTCTGTGCAAAATTTTGCGGCGTCTTTCGTACCCAACAGTTTTTGCTATCATACGGGTGCAAGGTAACCCGTCAAGTAAGCCCCCCAGCTTTGCTGTAAGCGGCATCGCGCCGAAACATTACCTGGTTGCGATAATTCGTCTGGGGATGGTTAGGAAGATGCCACATATCGCAAAAGAAAAACTATAACTAAAAAATGGCATGTAAAAGTGAGCATTGAACTACTCTTTTAATAATTACGCCCTAACAATTGCAAGTGCCCTAATTTCTTGTAGGATGAATTACGCACAGGTCATGTGTGGTACTTCGTTAGGCAAGCTGTCTGCGTGACAGCTTTCTTTCGCTTACGCGTCTGTATTTGCTATAGTTATAATTTTGAAGTTCGCCCAAAAGATTGCTTTTGTTTATAATATATGAGCCTAATGCTTTCACACAGTGCGCGTGATATGAAAAATACAAGCGCCGGCAACAATGGCGAATGGTGGCGAGAAGTACATTCGAACCCTAAACAAAAAAAATACATAGCACACGTGAAAACACTATATCAAATAGCATTGCGTTTTGTTCAATAACACCGGAGCTTTTGTGTACTTTTTTAGCATTACCGATATTGCACCAAAAACTCAAAACACAAACTACAGAAAACGAGAACGCAGTACATCCCATCCGTCCGCCGATGCATTTGCGGGCAACACGTGCTTCGTTCAAGTAAGCAATTGATTTTGCGGTGAGCGAGAGACAGCCCACATTAATACAATCGTCGCCGAATTTCTCTAAAAATTATATCCTCCCATATACTCCCTAGAGGTTCTAAATCGCCTGTCCTCTAGGGATCCTCCATCTGGAAGTTTTTTTTAGAACATGGGCTGGGGAGGTTTCCTTTACCATCTACAAAAAGGGTGTTTTTAGGAGATAGGAAGGTGGTGTTTAGGTAGTGTTTAAGAAATGCTTGGGGAAATTTAAGGACGTAAAAATGGAGTATTTTTACTTCCTTCAGGGCGTTTTTCAGTGATTTTAATGGAATTTTCAGGTGATTAACTAGGAGTCGATTTTTGCTCCCTTGGGGAAGCATTTTATTCTTTTAATGGCGCTTTGCCGAGGTTCAGGGAGCTTATGAGAGTATTTTAATGCTTTCTTGGGAGGCGTTTACAAACCCAAAGGGAGGTTTTTGCCCCCAATTAGGTATTGAGTCTTGCAGAGTATTTTTCTTTTCGCGCTCACAAAACGTTTTGGAGCCTTTACTGAAAGAAAGCAGCATGTTAATTCCCATTAACGAGTTTCAATTAAAGGTTAACATTTCGGATGGTATTTCGAAGTACAATGGTCGTTTTCTGAAAGCTTGGAATGAACTACTTGGCTTCTCTTCGTTTTTTTTTCAGTTAAATGAAATATTATTTCAAACATCAACAATACAACAGTTCTCAATGCTGGGGGCACAATAAAATGCCGTGGCTCGGCTTGACGGGGGGAGGGCCCCGTCTACAAGGCAAAATGTGCAAAATGCACGAGACACATAAATGCGTGTAAATTTCACACAACTATGCAAATTGCACGCAACTATGTGAATTTCCCACAACTGTGAAAATAAACGTACTATGCAGACATACAGAACTACACCGGCACATTTTTGTTTATATCTATACAAAAAAAAAGAGTCAGCCACAATCAACCTGCGCGTGACCGACAGTATAGATGCGGTTTAAAGAAAAAAAATAAAAACATGCTTGATTGCTACCCCTGTACTCTTATAGCTTATGCAAGGTAGAAATTATCATGCAAGAATGAAAAATGGCTGTGACATTCTCAACACAAATTTATTTTTGGCTAATGACCACATACAAACTAAAAAAAATTGTAGTTGCACACAAAGGCATATAAGGTTTTATTTAAAACAAAGCCTAACTATCACTAGTATTGTGATTTTTCATATTATGTTCAATCATTTAGTAGCCATAAAAAGCAGCCGCAAAACTGATCCTACAAAATGTGATTATATGTAAGGTCCCCCCATATATCTCGGTACTTGCAAGTCCTGAAGCATGCTAAACAATCTGAAAAAATATGTGTCATCCTGCGGTATTTCACATTACATATCCAAACAATACGCAAAAAAGCACCACAGCCCTGTAAGCAGTAAGGCAGCAAGGAAACAAAGCTGCCCATATGCATCTACGCCAACAGCATCATTGGAGAACTGCAGGCAGTGTGCGAGGGGAACGTTCCTTCTGAAAAAGTAACACAAACAGAAGACTCAGTCAGATCCAAAAACAGTTTACGTAGAGACCTGCTCAAAATTTTACCAGTAACACAAATAAAACAGGCAGACACCATGGTAAGAGCAACCTACAATAACTGCAACAATTTGGTGTAGCACCCAAAGCTTATAGACCAAGTTTGCTATAAAGTTTAGATTGAATCAAGAATTGAACAGTGCTGCATTACGTTAGGTGTAGATACGGGGCTGGAGGCCTTTGTGAAAGGCCTTTGTCCTGCAGTGAACAAAATCAGGCTGATAATGATGATGATGATGACGACAAATACAGTAGGCGCTCGTTAATTTGAACCTGAAGGGGAACAAAAACTAGTTCAAGTTAAGTGCAGTTCGAATTAGGAAGCGGGCGCTAGGAATGAAAGTTCAGCTTATGCCAGCCTACCCTGCAACTGTAGCTGATCGCAGGCCCAACTATCAAGCACTACAAAAACGTGCAACAGCTCGAGCCGAACATGGCAACGCCTGCTGTTGAAGTCAAAACATGCTACGGCATGCACCAAAGCACTGATGCGATGGCTCAGCCAGGTGATTGAACTTTGCACAATGTGCACACCTGCTTGTGTTTCTCACTAATTTTATTGGGTGTCTACTAAATATTGTTTGGTTTTGCTATGCATTGTATTCACTATAGGTTAATGTTTAAATATCCAAGGAGCAGTGTAAACCAGGGGCTTCTAGTTCGAACTGACTGTTGTGAACACCGTCCCATTCGAATTATCGGTAGTTTTCCCCCATGAAATTCAGTGGCGAATGGGGACATGGACATGAATTAGGATTAACTGATTTTAAATTAACCAATTTCGAACTAACAAGCTTTCACTGTATAACATTTGCTTCTTTACGGCACTAAAAGGTTTTTAGTCGCCATTGTGGTACATGAGTGATTCATTCAAGATCAGTCTCTGTAGCAACCTCAGCTTGCAATTTCATCACAGAATGTGATGTGCGCCTGCCTCCAAATAAACAGACCTAGTTTGCAAGCTTACCTTAAAGAGTACAGGCACAAATTTTTGTGTTACGTTTGTTCACTGTTATAGGTGCCTATCAGCCCACTAGTTATTGAACGGCACATTGGATGGTCGGTTGCCGCCTAAATAATTATACAGCCTAGACGAACAGGAGTAGGAATGGGATAACTCTCTAGCAGACCAAGAGCATTCACTGTCAGCACCTATCCACGCAGCTCCACCAGCTGAAATGTGGGCGACGATTCTGCAGGGACTTATCAGGCACGGGAATTCAATTTCGTTAGCATTCGTGAAGGCGCGGTGAAAATGTTGGTCGAATCTGTCACCAGTCCACTTGGTTGAGAGACCAGTGCAAATATGTCGAGAAGGACCACTGTGTGTCCATGGTCGAGAGGACCACTGTGTGTCCATGGCAAGTTAACACACAATCAGTTGAAGGAAACAACTTTCAACGTTACCAATGCACTTTTCTCAGGCTAAAAAAGTAACGAAGCTGGTTCCACTGCTTTATAATAGCTTCATGTCCTATACTAGAAAGCAATATTCCATCCTCGGAAAAATCTTCACCGTCAACTTTGTTTACTAGTGATTTGCACTTAATACAATGTGAATAAGAAGAGTTCCTGTGGCATATATTATTTCGAAACTGAGCTCCACCGCATGAACCCGTAAAGAATTATACGGCTCTCTATAGAAAGGCTCTACTCGATGCTACATTACACAGCATCTATACAACAGAGCTGAAAAAATGGCCGACCACGCTGCCTCGGTGGCTTTGGTGTTGTGCTGCGAGTGCTTCTTCGGAGCACCATAAACTGGCCAAACATTTGCGGACTGGATTAGCTGGAAAGTGGGTAAATTTCCAGACTCCAATGGGTTAAATACGCAGAGAGGCAAAAACTAAACGCACCTAAAAAAGGCCTTATGAATTGCATACCAGCAGGCTGAAATGACACTGCCAAATAATTTTTCTTACACTAATGTGGTATACTGTGGACAAATATTAGCGTATTCACTCGAATTTCGGATGGTACTGTTTTTCAAAAGGTTGTTTAGGAAAGTCGCGGGCGGTCTTAGGTTCAAGAATGCGACTTTCCTGTATATCCTTGACATTCAACGCCATCTTGCAGCCACAGGCTTGGAGCTTGCAGGTTTAAAGGCTTCATTTCGCTTATTCAAGCGTTGTGGACACAGCTGTGTATGTTCCGTGCTTGATTGTGCACATCGTCGAGTGACCTCGAGAAACACCTGTGTTTACAGCACGGTGACACTAAACTGGGGTTTTGAAGCGGCAGGTAGTTTTGGAGGCAAAGGGAACTTCAAACCTCCAAGCGAAGCGTGACCCAGCATGGATGAGAAGAATGTGCACCGATGGCAGACGCAGTGGAACGAACTTTTCAACTGCGCTGCCAAGCAAATGGCCTTCACACGGCCTCACAAAGGTCGGCACCACGGGGTGTAGATGGATGGCGCCGAATTTATCCGGCAGCAAGAGAAGGTGGAATGCCTGTCACGATGGAAATAATGCAGGTGAAGGGAAGGGAGATTGAAAACATTCGAGGTGTCGCATAGACTCAGCTCAAGGCCAGCAAGGGCTCGATCACTCGTTTTATGAAGCAGGTCGGGTTCAGCCACTGACGGCGGATGTCTGTGGTACAAACCTAACTCCTGACATTCAGGATAGGCTAGCCGCATTCCAGCCCTTTGTTGTCAAGAAGCAGATGGAAAGAGTGGGACAGATCAGTAACCCCGATCTGACTCCAGTGTATATTGGCATGGCTGTGGCCTACACAGTGAATGAGTAGGACGCCAAACAACTGAAAGTGAAAACTGCAGGCTACGAGAACCCACGCACCACCGTGACGTCATGTTGCACAGCTGATGGGTAAAAGCTGCCGCCCCAATTTTTTAAGGGGAAGTGTTCCAGCCTGGAAAGTTTATCCTATAAAGTTGTCGAGTGAGATCTTGAGAATGGGTGGATGAGTGGAGCCCTCATCAAAGATTCGGTAAAGACTGGCATCGCCGTGGGCTTTCCTGTGTAAGGAGTCCTCTCCTACCGTGGTTACCTGACAGATGCCATTTAGTCTATTCTTCTGAAGGTGGTACAGACATTGCGGTAATACCGACAGTATCATGAGCCAGCTACAACTGCTCGACGTGGCCACAAGCCATTGAGGGACAGGCTGTGGAAGTGTTAAAATGACTGGTTGACGCTGCAATACCAACAACTTACACATACCAGGTGCATCAAGTGCGCTTCACTCAGCCAAGCAGCAAACTAGGATAACTGAAGAATGGGGCAAAATTCTGGTCGAGCTAATTGTGCGGGCCTTCCATCTGGAGCGTCTGGAATGCGCTGGACAGAAGTGAGGACAGTGCGCTGTGGGAAGAGCCTAGCAACAAAAACCTATAGCGATGTCGACTAAGACGACGTCGACGAGTCAGCATTGGACATACTTCGACGAGTGTAACAAATGCAGTAATGTGCATGCTTTAGTCGCAAGTCCGGTGCCTTTTTTTATTCTGTTTAATTCGATGTAACTTATTTTATTTTGTGACATTCGGAATTTTGTGGGTCGGTTGGCAATTAAGGCTGGCCTAAATTCAAGTAAATATGGTGGCTCCTTGACTGCTAATAAGTTCAGCACTACAAGAAATAAAGAGAATATATATAAACAGTTGAAATGAACTTGCTACTTGAACAGGAACTACAAGTGGTCCAGTTCTGTAAAACCTACAAGTTTACAGCAAATACGTTTTCAAAATAACGATTTTCTTAAAACTAATTTGAAGTCAGTCTGTAGGATTGCTTTAAATGCAACAAAACCACAATAAGAATTTACTTTAACATCGGAGTCGTGAAACAAAGCTGCAGAAATATTTCGAAATGGACTTCTCACAAGAACACTCCAACTACAAAGTTACCATATCCTCGTGAATATATGCCGGCCTCAATTTCTTAATTCTAGGTAGGCCCCCGAAATTTAGAAGTTCATAAAATAAGAGACGCTTACCTCGAATGTAAGCCGAATAAAAAAGGCATTGTACTGGGACTAGAACAGGCACTTTATTATGCTTGTGGTGTTCATCGTACATGTTCGATGCTCACTCGTCGTCGTCGTTTTCGTTGACATCGATGTCCCCTTCTGCCAGCGCTGTCCTCACTTCCGTCCAGCGTCTTCAAGGCGCTGCAGTTATGGAAGGCCCGCACCATTTGCTCGGCCAAAATTTCGCCTCTCTGTGGTGACCCTAGTTTGTTACTGGGTTGAGTGAAGCACATTTGATGCGCCTGCTAGGTGTGAGGTTGGTGGTCGTGCAGCGTCAACCGGTCATTGCAACGCTTCCGCAGCATGTCCCCAATGCCTTGTTGATGGTCACTTTGAGCGGTTCTAGCTCGCTCATCATACGGCCGGGTATTACCGCAATGAATGTACCACCTTCTGAAGGCACGGACTTAATGGCACCTGTCAAGTTACCACGGCAGAAGCTGACCAGATGTAACAACTTAAACAGCGGAGCACACGGCGTTTCTAAAGTCTTCACCCAATCACTGGTGAGGGCACCACTCATTCTCAGGGGCTCATTTGACGTTTTTAGGAACAACTTTCCCGGCTGGAAGAGCTTTCACCTAAAATGATTTAGGGCAGCTACTTCCGCCCATAGACCGTGCACGTATCACGGTGGTGTGCTGCACCTCGTAGCCAGCAGTTTTGACTTCACTTGTTTGGCGTTCTTATTCACTGTGTAGGCCACAGGCACACACTGGGGTCTGATCGGCGTTACCAATCTGGCCCAGTCTGTACTCCTTTTCCAGTTGCTTCTTGATAACAAAGCGCTGGAATGTGCCTATCTTTTCTTCGGAGTCAGGGGGTTGGTTTTGGCACACAGATGTGCATCGCCTCAGTATAAGCCTGAACCGCTTTATAAAACGAGTGATCCTGCCACAGCTGGCCTTGAACTGAGCTTATGTAACGTCTCAAAGTTTGTGATCTCCCTTGGCTTCGCCTGAATTATCTCTGTCGTCACAGGCATTCAACGATTTCTTTGGTTCCGGATGAAGTCACCGACATCCTTTTTCACGTCATGGTGTCGACCATTTTTGGATCCTTTTGATGTATATTTGCTTGCAGTGTACTTGAAAAGTTCATTCCACTTTGTGCGCCACCAGTGCATGTGCTTGTTATAAACGCTGACCTCACATTGTGCATGGCGTTTTGAAGTTCTATCGACTTCCAAAACTACTTACTGCTTAAAAGGCGTGGTGCAGTGGCACCCGCTTGTGGGCGCCGCTGTGCTGCGAACACGGGCACTTCTCTAGGTGTCCGGCATTGCTCCTTGTTACGTTCCGACGTTTCGTGGTTTTCGTTCAAGCTGAAGATTTCAAGTCGATATGAACCAACTCGCCGAAACGCAAGCAATTCTACTTCTCGAGGTATTGTGGCGGTGTAAGCAAGCAAGCACAGAACGCATAGAGCTGGCTTCACAACAGTCGAACAAGCAAAATGTAGCCCACAAGCCTGCAAGCCTGTGGCTGCGAGATGGCGTTGAGTGCCTAGTGGGGACAGGGAAGCCGCATCCTCAAGTCTAAGGCGACGCCTGACTCTTTTAGAATGCTTTTTTTTAAAGTACTTGCCTAGATTAAAGTAAATAAGTATCAGCGAGGTGCGGGTAGCCCCCCTGACGAGCTTATGGGTACCAGTTTGATCCAGCTAATTTGCTGGGTACCTGCAACAGGCAATGAACACCCAAGATGCAAACGCCTACAAAAACGGTTGCCACACCAGTTATCTCGGCACGGTTAACCAGATGTGTGCCTAGCGAGTAGGTGCATGCAGGCATGTACACACCATTGTGCGTGCACTTAATGTCGTTAAATATACCACAAAGCACACAATGATAAACTTTCCCTGACGTCCATCCCCCCCCCCCCCCTTCCCTCGTTTCTTATTAACTTTCTGCCCTAGTTTGCCTCAAAACAAAAAAAAAGCTTGCGAAGTAAGGGGACTCTGAAGATTGTTTGTTTCTAAAACAGACGATTAAGCCACTGGTCGGCGACTTTGGCTAGTTTCGGTTTCGGAAATTGTGGCGATCCCAGCGGGACGGTGCTGCGGCGTGGCCCTTCCCTTTCCCTGAGCGTTTCTTTCTTTCCACACCGTCAACGCTTCCGCGCCTCCTCACGCATGCGCAACAGCTCACCAGCACAAATATTTTTTTTCTTACTCTCGGCGCGCACGGCGAGCCAGTTCGGTACGTGCGTGAGCAAGCCGGCGTGCGAAGTGTTGCATGGGTAGCCTAAACGCCTCCAGGGGCTGAAAGTTTCGCTGCATTATAAAATACATTCGAATGTATTCTAAATATGGGGCAGCGTTGGAAGGAGCGTTGCCACTCCTGCGCAGCTCTGTGGTGCAGCAACACAGGGCGGTACAGTTCGGCCAAGTTTCTCGCCTTCTCCAAAGACGACAAGTAAGCAAATTAGCTTTGTACAAGTTAAAGTGAATTCCTTATAAGCCGACTGATTGCACTCTTCTGTTTTCAAAATAATTCGCGCATGTAACGTGAAGTTAATGAGACATGTCACTCGTCTTGGAGTGGAAAGTAATGTGCAAATATATCCCAGCTGTGCAGGGACGCAAAGTTTTAGTAGAAGTAAACTCGTCTTTGGCACGCACACTCTTGCGCGCAAGATCAATTGTTTCGTGCAGCAGCTATAAGTCTAGGTTTGGGCCCCAAGTCTAGGACGGTTTGCGGCTTCATTGGACGTTTCCTCCGGTGACTCTCCTCAATCCATCTAATGTCATCACGACGCACCTGCTCACAAAGAAGGCAAGCTCAACTGTACGCGCTTCTTGCCTTTCACGGCGTACCTACTACTACAGCGATTGGTGGCGTGGAGGTACTGCGCCCTAAGCATTTTTTCCTCCGCCGTCTTGCTCCAAAACGTATATTTGCGGGGAAACTACTGCCAAGCGCTGCTTCAGTGCTCCGAAAAATCTGACGTAACACCGCGGTGTTCAATTCAAGTCGATTTTCACATGAAGCAGTGGAAGGCCATACCGAAATACATGCGTTGTCTGCAGCCGCCACTGCATGCGTTTAGCTAATTAAAAATAAATTAATAAAACCAAGTAGCATTGCCGGCTTTGCTGTTCAATCTAAACTGGGCGTCCGCGTCTTGACATCTTATCGCGAGTGGGTTTGGTGTTGCATAGTTCTGAAGTTAGAATGGTCATGCCGTATCGGACAAAATGAGATAGGCGCCGCCCAGACACGAGCTAGATGGTAGCTTGTAACAACCTTGCCGATATCTGCGGCTTACAATACAGAAAAGATTTTTTTCTTGGTGCTTCTCCACCCACCCCCCCCCCCCCCCCCCCGCCTTCCCTCCTCCCCCCCCCGGTAAGCAGATGTTAATTCACGCGATCATTAGAAGAAAAGACCAGTGCGTTCGATTTGTGTTCTACGACGTGCACATGGTTGCGCATTGTTTTTGTAGGTATATATAATACAGCAATGAGTGCCTACAGTGCGGTCATTGTGTCGCAACAGTTTTTTATGGCTTCATTTTGTTGGTGTGAACATGATTTCTCGGAAGTGTATGCAGGTTAATGGGAGGGTCGGAGTTTGCGTTAACTCGCCAAAAAGGCAGGGCTTAAAGCATAATTGTGCGTGCATTCATTTAACATATAGGTTCCCAATTATTGTGTCTCTAACTGAAATGAATTTCTTGAATGTCTAAGAATATTCCTGTCTCGAGGTGAGCCCAAGAAATAAGTATACATTGAGTGGGACCTGTCAAGTTCTTTTCTTCACCCGCCGAGGTGTGCGCGAAAAAAAAACCTATAGTGACTAAAACTTTCGAAGTTCTGCTTGCGTAATCAATTATTGTGTATTTAAATGTGTATCTCGCACGTTTTTTTTCCTATTGTGCAACGTTGTATGCCTAAATTTGCATGTCATAATTTTACTTAGAATCCAATAGTGTGTTCATAACATGTATGTGCAATATATGAGAGTAGTGCATGTTTTTCATCACTTCGAATCAAAGATGTCCTCATATGAATTTTGAATAAAGGAAAACCAAAAAGAATGTTTGTGTAACGCTCCAATTTATATCGCCACAAAGACAACTATTCGACACCAGAAAACGCACTATTACCTACATGTTTTCTTAATTCAATTATTAAACGCGTTACTGCACACACATACCAAACGACGGGCGGCGGCCATTCTGAGGCATCGCCGCCGCTCGTCCAACTTTCGCGCCTGGTGCCATTGCCAGGCGGTCCATGAGAAGCGGCCGGCGCGAAAGTTGGGCGAGCGTCGGTTGCTGCGGCCGGCGGCCGGCGGCCCGGCTGCCGCGGAAAAAATGACGTCAGAAGCGTCTGCGACGTCACCAACCTCCTTTCCACTCTCCACTCGTTGCCATGACGATAAATGCAACGTTTTTCAGACGCTACGTACCACTAGGTGAGGATTTCGCGCTGTTGGCGCGAATTTCGCGGGACCACTGTCGATGCTAGAGAGGCCGCCCCGTGATTAAGCGATTTGGTACATAGTAAGAGTGCAGGCAACATGAGACAAAAAGAGGGCAACTAACAGCGCTGACTAACAACTGATTTTATTGCTTATGCCTGTGGTTTTTATACATGCATAGGGGAAAAAACAAAAAGGAAAACGAAAAGGAAGCACTAAATCCGCACATGAACACTTGAAAGGGCGTGAGCGTCGCATGATAATGAAGACATGTTCTTTCTACGTTAATCTGCTTACCCGGCAAGAAGTGCAATGAATACAACATACTACCCCTTTTGAAAACCGCAAGAGTTGTTTGGAAACCAAAAATTGATCAACAAGGTCGCGTACTCTGCACCAACAATCGACGCTCCGTGTCTGAGAGGGCAATAAATATGGTTCTTACACATTGGTTGCCTAACTTATTTATTTCCGTGGCCTCTAAGATTTCTCACCCAATTTAGTTTTACCTTACACGTCAGCTCACACGAAAGTCGAAAAATGACACAAACAGCTCTTTTTGGCAACGGGGTACCCAACGTGTGTTTTGGCAGCTGTTGCTGTGTTGATGTTGAACGAACAAAAGAAAATAAGCACTACCAGCCTGAGTCCACCTTCCAAAACAAAAAGGCACGGCACCATCATGGCACCATAGCACCAGTCATGCATGGCCTCATCGCACCATAGACATAATCATGCAGTGGGAGCCCCCCTACGAGCTTATGGGTACCAGTTTGATCCAGCTAATTTGCGGGTACCTGAACAGGCAATGAACACCCAAGATGCAAACGGCCTAAAAAACGGTTGCCAAACCAGTTATCTCGGCACAGTGAAACCAGATGTGGGCCTAGCGAGTATGTGTATGCAGGCATGTGCACACCATTGTGCGTGCACTTCCTTTCGTTAAATATACCACAAAGCGCACAACGATAAACTTTACCTGACGTCCATCCCCCTCCCCTCGTTTCTTATTTAACTTTCTGCCCTAGTTTGCCTCAAAACAAAAAAATCTTGCGAATTAAGGAAACTCTGAAGATTGTTTGTTTCTAAAAGGGACGATTAACTGATTTGGTACATAGTAAGAGTGCAGGCAACATGAGACAAAAAGAGGGCAAAAACACAGCGCTGACTAACAACTGACTTTTATTGCTTATGCCTGTGGTTTTTATACATGCATAGGCAAAAAAAAACAAACAGGAAAAAGAAAAGGAAGCACTAAATCCCCACATGAACACTTGAGAGGGCATGAGCGTCGCATGATAATGAAGACATGTTATTTCTACGTTAATCTGCTTACTGGGCAAAAAGTGCAATCATTACAACATACTAACTCTTTTGAAAACCGCAATAGCTGTGTGGAAACGAAAAATTGATCAACAAGGTCGGGTACTCTGCGCCAAGAATCGACGCTCCTTGTCTGAGAGGGCAATAAATATGGTTCTTACACATTGGTCGCCTAACTTTTTTATTTCCGTGGCCTCTAAGATTTCTCACACGATTTAGTTTTACCTTACACGTCAGCTCACACGAAAGTCAAAAACAGACACCAACACAGAGGATATTGGCAGCGGGGTACCGAACATGTGTTCTGGCAGCTGTTACTGTGTTGATGTTGAACGAACAAAAGAAAAGAGGCACTACCAGCCTGAGTCCACATCCCAAAAGAAAAAGGCATGGCACCATCATGACACCATGACACCATGCATGCATGGCCTCATCGCACCATAGCACCATACAAGCATGGCACAATCGCAGTGGGGCCATGCATGCACAGAGTTTCCCATGGCCTGAAGAAAGTAGGAAGCGGCGGAAATGTGAAGGTAGTGTTTTCAGCAACCCTGAAGCTGTCCTGAATGTGCTAAAAAGTAAACTCGGGTATAACAACGCCTAACAAGTGTATGGCAAAGCACCAGAACAAGTTTGTTGCCTGCGCCGAAAAAGATGTTAATTTCCTGCCTCTTTCGTGCGACAAGCATCACATCGGCCAAACTGGCTGATGTTTGAACGACAGACTGAGGGAGCACACTACATTGTTTCAAAAACGTTCAAAAACATTGCTCACCTAACCCAGCGTTGTCGCGACTGCGTCAGAAAATTCCAGGCGCTCCTAAACCAGAGCATTGCGATAGCGGAGCACGCAAACCAAATTATGCGAGAAATCTTACAGGCCACGGAAGTAAACGTAGGCGACCAATGCGTAAGCACCCCTACAAATGCCCTCTCAGACAAGGAGTGTGGATTTTTGGAGCAGAGTACCTGATCTTGTTAATCAATGCGTGGTTTTCAAACAGCTCTTCCTGTTTTTAAAATGGTTTGTTTGTTGTATTGATTCCACTTCTTTCCCTGTAAACAGCTTAAAGTGGAAAGAAAATGTCAAGTCATTATGATGCAACGCTCATGCCCTCTCAAGTGTTCATATGCAAATTCAGTGTTTTCTTGTTTTTCCGTTTCGATGTTTTTTGCCTATGCGTGCAAAAAAACCACAGGCATAAGTAATAAAGGTCCGTTCTTAGTCAGCATTCTGCTTCTGGCCTCTTCTTTTCGTGTCGTGTTGTTTGCGCTTTTATATTTATTTCTTTCATCTGGATTTCAGTTTCGTTTGCTAATTCCCGTGGTACCCACTGGCACATTTTAAGAACTTACAGCATGCTTAACATTCATGCAATCTCCGTTGTCCCCCTAATTCTCCTTTTTGCCCCCTGCAAAATGAGGGAACCGACATTACAAACGCTGTGTTGGCCCGACACAAGCATTATGTAATAGTAACCCCGTCAACTCAATGAAAAATCCGTAATTATTCCTTCTTTCATCGGTACCCCCCTCCCACACAAGCTTTCATCCCAATTTTTTCATAATAGAATCAATCAAAGGCTGTACGTTCAGAACCACCACCAACCTAAATGTGTAAATAAATGTTTTCTTCGCAGCTATCACTAACAGTTTTCTATTTCATGTCTGCAATGCCTTCTGCCTCTTGTCCCCATAATACATGTTCTGAATTCTGGAAGCAGCCGTAAGCTACTTGTCAGACATTTACATCTTCCCATGAATCGGCATCATTGTTTTGCATGAGAATCGCGATCATAATCCCTATCCTTTTGCATCTTTTCATGTTACAAGTGGCCTTATACCCGTGCCACACGTACACGAAAAAAGACATTAAGTGCTTAAGGCCTTAGGTTTTAATGCCAATAATTTGCTGCTGCACACAAAAATCTGATGCCATTCGCTCTTATGTCTGTTTTGGTTCAAGAGTTCCCCACAACTCATTCGCCTTCACGAACGCCTTAACCTGCATACTCCCAAAAACGAGGGGAACCAAATGAAACCAAACTCACCACCACAGTACTGACGCGGAAAGGTAGGTGAACTTCTAAATAAGACGATTTTTCGAGCCCTCTTGGCGGCAAGGTTCTGTAGACGAGGTTCACAAAAGCAGCGGAAAAATGCATGTCATGTTACATCATTTTAAACTTTTCAGATTTGGCTACCGCTAGGACGGAGACGGCTGCTGCTGAAACACTTTTAGAAATGGCTCCCATCATTTTTTAGCAAACACTATTTGTCATAACGTTTTCTTTCACACACAAAAACATTTTGAACCCTTCTAAGACGTTTTTTCACTTAAAAACTTCTAAAATATGAGGAAATTTCTCTTTTTGGTCATATCACCATCATGCGTGACCCATTTAGCGCCTTTGCATCTCGGCATGAAGCACACCTCACCCAAATAATGTCATGCGGTTTCATAAGGCTTTAATTAAGCACTTAATATCATTTTCGTGCGGGATGCCGGTGAAGAGTACAATACTGTTCGGACCTCTTGTGCGCCTGTATCTGTTTCACAACTATTTGGTGGCCTGCTGTCAGATAATCACTGAAAAGGAAAAGGCTGCTGTAGGTTACTCAAGCCTCATCGTCAAGTTTTGTGCAGGTCACAAACGCGCTATTTCGCTTTTTTAGGGCAACTGTCTTCGTACGAAGGCTCTATCTATTTTTCCGCATGGACAGCAATAAGTTTGCTGGTGGTGTTTCTTTCGGGGTGAATTTAGGGTTGTTTTATGTTTGCATTCAATGTTCCAAATGTAATGTCCGTTTTGTCATTTTTTGATCTGCCCAATGTTACTTTCGTGCCTGATGACTTTTTTGTATTCTAGTAGCAAATTGGACAAACCCGGCAGACCTTGATTCCTTTTGCATTCTCATTCATACTTTTGTTCGGAGCCATAAAACTGCTCGTTCTGAGAGTGCCCCAGAAACTCACTCAGGCTTCTGCCACTAGAGTCTAGAAGCCCCATTTAGGTGTAGCCCGAATGATGAAATAGCGCAATAATCATTCAAGATATAAAGATAGGCCCTGTCAACGAAAACGCTTGCTTGTGGCAATTATACCAAAGTATCAGCTGTTTTCAAGTAGAATTCTTTGTTTCATATTAAAACCGGTGCTTGAAATATTCAAGTCCTCCGATTCATTATCCGAACTACAAGTTATTCATCCTTTTTAGCGTTTGATGTCCTACTATAGCCTGGAAAACTTGTATTCCAACCCCAAACCGTCACTCAGCATAATCGCCTTTGGTTATTTTTTATTTCTATTCGTTTTCACAACAAAATATAAATGTGAGTGCCATTTTATCACCACAAGAAAGCAGGGAAGAGCTCTCTTTTTTGATATCACAGTCATCAAATTTTATGTCAGGTCGGGAATAAAAAGCACGTGTCTCTTCGCCAGAATGTCTTGGATGCGTCACAGGATTAATAAAATAGGTATCAAACAAGACAGCCTTTATAATAAAGAACAAAAAACACCTAATCATTGCAGTAAAAAACGTGTGTAAATAAATTTGAAAACGTGTTTGCAGGCAACAAAAAGAGCTAAACGCTATTTTCACGCCCACACATAACCCAAGAATTCTAGCACCTCCAAGAAAAGATGAGAAATAGTTGCCAATTTTAATGTACGAATCACCACAAAGATTGCTGGCTAGCGTTGTACACAAGATTGATATTTATCGGAAATTACATGAAATCACCAAGACAATTCAGTAATCACTTAATATTACACGTCATGTTGATTCACACGATGTGATCATCCGATAAACAAATACCACTTTCTAGCAAAAATTTTGTTTCCGAAAACACTTCTTCATCAGAAAGAGGCCGTTGGTGACCTATACCTAACTTGCGGAGGTCTTGAAAGTATTCTATACGCCCAGTGGAAAAAGGTTAACAACTAACTTCTAACTCCTGATTTGCCCACATAAATTTCTGCATAACATTACTGTTCCTCCACGGGAAGTGAAACCCGGGGAATTATTTACGATTTTCAAAATGGGCACCGTAGCTCACTATATACCCACCGACCAATATGCATACTTTCAGATTCGACCAAATTACCTGGAGTAATTTATTCATTATGACATTCGTCACCCGTGTAAGAACTCTTTCAAAATACCAATTTAGTTGTCAAACAAGTGTCTCGGCTGAACCAGCCTTCTGATCCCTAACATATCCAATTAAAAGGAAATTATAAGCTAGAAAGTATTCGGGCTTGTCTTTTGTTAGTTTAACGAGAGCTTTCAAACAAAGAATGTCAAGAACTGATAGTGCAATGCTAAAAACGTTGATAGACGGTGAGGTTGGCTGTTATTCAAATTGTCAGAAAAAAGGGGTATTGCTTTTTTTCCGCCCTAGAAAAAGTAACTGGTAATGAAGTCTTGATCACTGAGAATCGCACCAAAATAAAACATATAACAACGTTAAAAATACTTTACTATTACCACATTGATTCTGAAAGATAAAAACCAAAGCAATGTGTATATATAGCAGGGGAAGCCAGCTAAACATATCCCGCTGAGAGGCTAGTCAGCACAAGATTACTTGCAATGGCTTGCTGCGATTTAGAGCTATTTTTTTGTATGGTATTCAGAGTAGCTCCAGGAGTTGCAGCCGTTTGTAATGATAGACCAGTAGAACACACTGCTGGGCAACTTGGTGCATATTTGGTAAAAATTATAGCGCGAATCAACAAGGACAAGAGAAATACGGCAAACACAAGCGCTAGTCGGCATGCATGTAAAAAAAAAGCGGTACGCATGTCAATCAAACACGCCCGCATGCATGTCCAAACAAACAAGTCGCTATGCATGTCACACAAGAAAGTCGGCATGCATGTCAATCATAAGCGGTATGTACGTCAAATAAACAAGTCGGTATGGGCGTGAAACAAAAGCGGTATGTATGCCAAACAAAAGCGGTATGCATGTCAAACAAAAGCGGTATGCATGTCAAACAAATAAGTCGGTATGCATGTCAAACAAAAGCGCACTTGCCCCATCACGCGCGATATGCATATAAATGACCGACGTTCAATAGCTTCTTCGTTCCGACTTGCACTGGGTGCGGGATGCTCCTTATTCGTATGCAATATGTATATGTATTAGATGAAACCGCACAGAAAATGTTTGTTTTGCTTCTTAGTGAAAATTAACAGAAAGTAGCATAACATTCCGGTTGCGGTAATAGTCCTCAAGAAATGGAGTTAATGTTTTCAGCTTTCGGTATTCGCTCCAGTAACGTTACGACACCATGCGCGTACATAAGTGGTTTTATAGATGCGTTTCATCAAGAAACATAGAAAATCTACTCAATTTACTTTTTTTCTATAAAGCTCTACACCAAAAATTGAAACTTACCCTTTGCGTAATATCACGGCCCGGTATTCAACAACTGCAGGCTATAGTGTTATGATATATAAATTGTAACCCCAAAAACTAGGTAAGATCAACACAAATACCCTACGGAACTGCAGTGCTTATTAAAAATACATCAATGCCCAAAACATTTACTAAGCTTTGTTGGCCCAGACGCACTATAATTAATGCCACATTCTTATTGAATTTTACATACAGCCGTCCCTTCGATACATTTGAAATTATACAAAACCGCGCTACCCGAGCGCTTACCCTGATTTCGGGCTCGGGTAAAACTATAAAATTACGCCAAATAGCCCGAACTCATATTATTTCTCAGTTAAATCCCTCGTCCGGTTAAAGATTTGTCTACTGTTATCCAATCTCACTACAACTAGCTTATTTTCAGCTCACCCGCCGCGGTAGCTCAGTGGCTAAGGCGTTGCGGTGCTGAGCACAAGGTCGCGGGTTCGTTTCCCGGCCGCGGCGGCCGCTTTTCTGATGGAGGCGAAAAGCAAAAACCCCCGTGTGTACGAGATTTCGGCGCACGTTAAAGATACCCAGGTGGTCAAAATTAATCCGGAGCCCTCCACTACGGCGCGCCTCATCGCCCGCGTTGCGTCGGCGCGTTAAACCCTACAATCAATCAATCAATATTTTCAGCTCAGTTTGCACCTAGAGAACACAATGTTACCCTGTTTTCGCGGGAGACATTGGGGATTTGCTGAAGGTACGTAGGGAATACCACAAACGGCTTTTTATGCTGGAATTCCCTTGTACAACGTGCTCCGCCCGCAATCCGTGAACGTAAAAACAAATATAGGACATTTCAAACTGGGCAACCTAGTGTCTACCTGAATGTTTCACTTTTTTTGATGCGCCTTAACTATGTAGACAACTCCTTTCTTCATATTTTGTTTCAGATATTATCGCCTTTTATTGTATCTATATTAATTTTTATACATTAGGTCGAACAAGATGTTTTAAATGCAGAGCATTTGTTTAACTCACATGTAGCGTCCGCCGTCCGCCCGCAACAGCTCAGCGCGCAGGTGCGCCCTCTCCCCCACTCCTCCTCTCCCGCATCACGCTACCCTCCTCGCTCTCAACAACAGGTCCGCACCCCTCCCCCTACACTGCATAAAAAAATAATAGTTATCGGCGCCCGGTTTCGATCCCACGACCCTGTGGGCGGAACGCGAGGTACATGGTGCTCTTCCCACTGCGCCGCATAAGCGACACAGAATAAAAGGCTACGAACGCGCTTTATATCCTTGACTCAATCAAACTACGTCAAGAAGCTGCTGATACACTTGGATCGATCTCGTCTTCACCAGTTGCTGCAACGCACGACCACTGCTTAAAGACCCCTTAACAGTACGCTTTAGCGACCACGAATTCGTCGTTCTCAGCGTCCAATACAACGACAACAGCAACAAATAACTAAATAACGACTTACAACAACCTACTCCTTGCCTTCACTTCTTGTGTCACAAAAAAAAGAAAAACCCATCTCTCCACGAGGGGGGACTCGAGTCGCAAAATCACGAAAGTAATAATTAATATATGAAAGAAATAATAATAAATAATAGTAATAAGCAATAATAGTTAACACATTCACTACCACCCCACCCCCCCCCCCAAACACTAACGTTAATGCAATACACCCACCCCCTACGCGACGCATTTACTCGAGTCCCCCCTCGTGGGGAGATGGGCCCAATTTTTTTAGGCACTTATGCTAGCTTCCTGAAGTGGGCTGCGTTCTATGAAGGGTTGTTTATTGCGTACTTGATACCAACAATTTTACGCTTCTGTACCTTTATTTGCACAGGATATTCCTGTTCGGTCACGGAGTCTGAGACCTCGTTCAGTATAAAAAATTACTGTAAAAATTTGACAGAATAAAAGAGAAAAGGGGTACTATTTTTTATTTATTTTTTATTTACGGTCACTCGCCCTCCCTTAGAAAAATTTTCAGCTTTTCCAGGCCAAGCAGACTTCAAAAGTTTCATTGCGGTGAAATAATAGCATGCGTCTAGCGCATTTGCAGCCTGAAGTGATGTCCCCTAACATGAAACGCTGCGAAGGTCAGAAATATTAGTGTACTCACCGGACCCTTCGGTGCCATATAAAGGTCACAGCGATACTTTCTCGACACCCAGGTGGGCTGGGACCACAAATTGAAGCGAAAGGAACACTATACTTGGAAGGTAGAAGGTCGACCGGAGATTTGATTTAACAATTTGAGAGATAGCTTTGCACAATGAAATTAAAATGCAATTTTCTCTACTGAATACGCGTGCAAGCATCATACCCGGGGATAACGATGACCAAGAAATTCGTTCAGCTCCTTTGCCCATGTTTGCCGGATTATCACCGCCGGTGTATGCAGCGGTAAAGAATGACTAACTAAAGCAGGAACGCATGGACAGCTGTTCTGTCGCACAGACCACGAACATAACGACGGGCGGAAATCCATATCGGGGAATATAGACCGTATTCGCTTCCGTTTGAAGCCAAGGGGTCGCCTGGGGTCATTCTGGGTAACGCTGTAGGTGTGCTTCTCATGTGTTTTGAATGGTAGAGGAAGCCTTGATGGTACGATACGTTCTCTGCAGGTAACTTAAACTTGAAGTATTTTTAAACAAGAAACAATAGACACAACAATGTTCACTTTAGCTATCGTAGATGAATGGTGTATACGTCAGAGTAGTTATCCCGGTAGGACCTCGCGCATTGCCAATTGCGAACTGTCGAGAGCCTTCTCTGCTGTGCTGTTTTTTTTTTGCAGCCTAGCGTTTTTTTTCTCTCGCAAGGTACGCAACATACTTTGCACGTCCGGTAAGCCGGCTGACAGCAATGGCAACGCCCATTTTCCTGTCATTCCGACGAGTGGGCTTGCATGCGTGAACAGTTCAATTACCCTCTCGTTCCTATTCAAGATGCATGGTCGGTATACATGATTCATGTCTTCGGCTGCGCACTTTCCTGACGATCTGATTTCGTTTTAAGTACAGCTCTCAAACGTACTACTGAGGTTTCAATAAAAGTGTGACAAAACAGAGCACATATTTCCAGCAAAGGTTACAAAATACCTTTCATAACAAAGCGAATCCAATAACCTAGCGGAACCACATTTCACAGGAACTTGTGTACGTGTACCCCCCATTGGGTTCATCGCCATTGGAAAAAACGCCAAGGCCTGAGATTGATTATGTGGTTTAACGCGCCGAAACGGCGCAGGTTATGAGGTGTGCTGTAGTGAAGTTCTCCGGATTAATTTTGACCCTCCGAGAATGTTCAAAGTGCGCCGAAATCTAGGACACACGGATTTTTTTTGCGTTTTCGCACCCATCAGAAAAGCTGCCTCCGTGGACGAAAATTGAACCCGCGTCTTTCGGCTCATCAGCACAACGCCATAGCCACTTAGCCACCGCGGCGGGTTCTAAGACTTAAGACGTCGAGCGCATGCGCCAGGCTAATTAGGCATACAGCGTAGAGGCCTACAGCGTAGAGGCACACAGCGGCAGAGGCATACATTGTGTAAAGAAACCGCAAAGCGAGCACCAAAACCGCATTATGGATGTTAAGGCACCTGTGAACAATGGCACCCCCCCTCCCCATGTCTTCCTCGTAAAGAATATTTCGCAGATTAGCTTTGAAGGCTAGGCAGGACTAGTGTCACTAAAATGGAGCAGTTCTTGCTCGATATGCAGAGCGCATGCGTCAGGCTAGGCAGGACCCAGCATTTTCCGCCAGAGAAGCCGAGCGTAGGGTCAGTAGATAAGGTTGTCGGAAAGCGCGGGGTCGCAGCGCAGCGCAAGAGAGAGAGAGAGTACCAGCGGGGCAGGCTTTCGGAATCGAACTGCCCGTGCCGTGCTGGCGCACCAAGCACGCGCCGCTCGTATCTTTATTCTCGTCTTTCATAGCCGGCGCCAAGGCACCGGCTAAGAGAGCCAACCAGAGGGCGCTACAGGGGCCCCCGCCCTAGAGTTCCTGTATATAGCTCCCCTAGGGGAGCAGAGTTGCGCGTCCATCCGCCATTTTGAGTTCCAGGTCGTGCGGGAAAGCCACCCTTCTCGCGTAAAAAAGCTGCCGCCGGGCCGCCGCGCGAGTGGCAGCGGCGAGGAGGAGTGTGAGGAGCGGCCGGGCAAAAACTGGCGCACGATATTGGACCGCTTATCAGATGAGTGGCCGCCGCTACCGCCGCTTCCACAACCGTCGATGCCCAGTCGAGCAGAACTGGCTGTGCGCAGCACTGGAAGCGGGCTTTCTGTCGAACTGGAACCCGCGGCATGTGGCAATCAGACGCGCAACTCTTGCGCTACGCGATATACAGCGCCCAGACGGAATGTAGAACGTCAGGCGACGGCGAAGCAGGCGGGCGTTGGTTTTGGGGGCGAGCAGTGGAGTGTTTAGGCCTGCGATGTCTGCGCGGAGTTCGTTGTTGGGTGGCGTTTCGAGGTAGGCCGGTTTGAGGCGGTCCAACGAGACGACTTCTTCGCGGCCATTCAAGAGGATGGTGGCGGACTTCTGGGTCTTGTTAAGGACACGGTACGGCCCATCGTAGGAGGGGATAAGAGGCGCCTTTACAGCGTCCCGCCTGAGGAAAACGTGTGTCGAAGATGCCAGGTCGGGATGCACTAAGATGCAGTGGTCAGAAGACCGAGGTGGGAGCGGTCGCAGGTGCTGCATGCAGTCCTGCAGGCATTGGAGGTACTCAAGCGGCTGGGGCGAGGAGGCCGTAGGGACGAACAAATCGCCAGGAAGCCGCAGGGGTGCGCCGTAGACAAGTTCAGCAGTTGAACAGCCGAGGTCGCGACGAAGGACGGCACGCAGGCCAAGAAGCACTACAGGAAGGTGATCAACCCAGTGCTCTCTATCCAGGCGCGCAGTGAGAGCACTTTTTAGCTGGCGATGGAGCCGCTCAACGATGCCGTTGGCACAAGGATGGTATGCCGTGGTGCGGCAGTGTTTAGTGCCAAGCAAGCGGCTGAGGGAAGTGAACAGAGTACATTCAAACTGCCTGCCTCGATCCGTGGTAACAATGCCGGGGCAGCCGAAACGGCAAACCCATGTCGAAACGAAGGCTTTTGCGACCGTTTCTGCTGTGATGTCCGGAATTGGTACGGCTTCGGGCCAACGGGTGAAGCGGTCAATCATTGTGAGAATGTACCGGTAGTCACGGGAGGGAGGAAATGGTCCGACCAAATCAAGATGCACGTGGTCAAAGCGACAGCTAGGTGGAAAAAAAGGCTGCGTTGGGGTCTTCGTGTGGCGGGTCACCTTGGCTGTCTGACAAGCGAGGCACGAACGGGCCCACTGCCGGACATCAGTGTTGATGCTCGGCCAGACGTACCGCTGCGTAATGAGGCGCTGCGTGGCTCGGATGCTGGGGTGGCAGATGTCGTGGAGCGAATGAAACAGAGCACGACGAAAGGCAGCCGGAACGAAGGGTCGAGGCGCCGCCGCTGACATGTCACACCACAGTGAGCCAGGCACGAACGGATGAGGCACAAGTTGCAAACGAAGGGAGCCCGGGTAGTCCCGCAGTGCTTGCAGCTCAGGGTCTTTAATCTGCGCCTGAGCTAGGCGTTCCCAGTCCACAGCAGATGCAGCAATGCCGATGGAGGTAATGCGTGAAAGCGCGTCAGCAGCCTCGTTGTCGGTACCTTTGATGTGCCGAATGTCCGTCGTGAATTCCGAAATATAGACCAGCTGACGGAGTTCCCGTGCGACGTACTTGGAGGAGTTCGTACGGAAAACGTGCGCCAGAGGCTTATGGTCTGTAAGAACGTGAAAGGACTGGCCCTCCAAAAAGTGCCGGAAGTGCTGGATGGTGGCGTAAATGGCGACCAAAAAAAAATGGGGTGCACGACCAAAAAAAATTACACCATCTTCCCGTGGGAAACCCTGATGAGGATGCGAAGCATCGTGGCGGTTCCGTGTGGTTCCATTGTGTTGTCGTTTTTACTTTTTTATCTGGTTTTTACTAGCGCCAGAGGGAATTCCGCGTCCGGGTCCACACCGGTGCCAAAGGCACGCAAGTGCTGTTGTGTTACGGTGAGTAGGCGGTGGTTCTCGAGGCGCCGAAACTCGTCCATCATGTTCTCGTCGATGTTGTCTCTGTGGTAGAATCGGTAGTCTCCGTCAGCTTTGGTGAGGTAAAGGTTGTTGACATTGGTGCACCGGCTGAGAGCAATGTACACGCCCTCCTCTTCGCAGCTTTGTCTTCTCGTTCTTCTTCTTCTTCGGCGGTTCCCCTACGGGAAGATGACGAAGGTGGTTGAACGCGAACCTATCTCGTGATGGATTCTTTGGTTGGCCAATCCCTAGGGGCATCCTGCCACAATCAGCATCAGAGGCGCTGCGGACGGGGGCTGGTTGAGCTGCAAGGCGCGTGGCGCTTCCCGACACAGCTTTCCCACGGGAAATTCAGCATCCCCCTCTAAAGTTTTCAGTTCGTCGTTTCCGTTGACGTTCAGCTTCGCGTGCCTTCGTTGTATCAGTAGCTTCTTGACGTAGTTTGAATGAGTCAAGGACATAAGGCGCGTTCGTAGCAATTGCTTCTTTCCCGGATTTGTAGCGTACTGGGAAGAGCACCGCGTACCTCCCGTTGCGGCCAGAGAGTCGTGGGATCGAAACCGGGCGCCGCTAACTATTTCTTTTTTTTATAGTGTAGTATCGCGGAGCTGTGGGTGTAAGGAGGAGAGTTGCGCATACGCAGTGAGCGTGTGGACGGCGCCGGCCATCAACGACGGAGGACCAGGCGAGCCTAAGAAATGCTCCGCATTTAAAACGCTGCAGCACGTCTCGGCAGGTTGGAGCTTCCGAGAGAAGAAACCCAGCGGGTGCCACTCGGAGTCAATTCTCTGCTGGAGAACAGCGCCGATTGCAACGCTGGAAGCATCCACAATGGTGCGAGTGGGGACGGCGGTTTTAGGGTGGATGAGAAGTACCGAATCGGCGACGGCTTGCTTAGCAGCGTTGAAAGCGGCTTGGGCTTCGGGAGACCAGGAAATCTCAGACGAGGAGCTCTTGGTTGTGCGAAGAAGCTCAGTCAGTGGATGCAGAAGGTCGGCACAGTGGGGTATAAAGCGTCGCGAGAAATTCACCAGGCCTAGGAACTCACGAAGCTGGCGGAGGCTGGTAGGTTCTGGGAAGTACTTCACGGCTTGAACGTGAGACGGTAAAGGGCGAATTCCCTGGGCTGAGATGTGATGGCCCAGGAACTCGAGCTCGGAAGTCCCGAAGACGCATTTCTGGGCGTTGACAACTAGGCCAAATTGTTGGAGGCGTTGAAAGAGTTCTTGGAGGTGACGCTCGTGATCTTGTGGAGTGGGACTCGCGACGAGGATGTCGTGAATGTAAGCAAATACAGCCGGAAGGCCGCGAGTCACCTTGGCAATGAACCTTTGAAATGTTTTAGCTGCATTGCGTAGCCCAAAGGGCATGCGCACATACTCAAACAAGCCGAAGGGTGTAGTGATGGCCGTCTTCGGGATATCGGCAGGCTCGACGGGATTTAGGTGATATGCCTTGACAAGGTCCACTTTGCTAAAGATTGTGCACCTTTCCAAGTGGCTTGTGAAATCCTTGATGTGGGATAGGGGATAGCTGTCGTGGACAGTCTGAGCGTTGAGCGCCCGGTCATCGCCGCAGGGACGCCAGTCTCCACTTTTCTTTGGAACCATATGCAGTGGAGACGCTTGGTTGCTGGACGATGGGCGGATAATACCTAGTTCCAGCATGTGCTCGAATTCACGTTTAGCAGTCGCCAGACGCTCACGGGAGAGGCGGCGCGGCCGAGCTGCGACTGGTGGACCACGCGTGAAGATGTGGTGGGTAACGCTATTCTTGGGCGGCTGCTTTAAGTTGCATGGTCTTGTAACCTCAGGGAAGTCTTCGAGGATTCTTGCGTACGGGCATGAGGGAAGCAGCGTGCGGATGCCAGTTGGAGCGACAGTAGACAGTACGCCCAGAATGGAAAGGCGCGTCTTGCTGTCAATCAGGCGATGGTGACGCATGCTGACGTCTAGGTCGAAATGGGTCAGGAAATCGGAGCCGAGGATGGGCTGATTGACGTCGGCTACTACGAAGACCCACCGGAAGGCACGCCGCAAACCAAGGTTGAGGGTGAGGGACCGCAGACCATACGTGGCGATAGAGATAGAGTTCGCTGCACGAAGCGTAGGCCCAGGTGACTTAGAAGTACGCTCATCCTTGGTGGCTGGTAATACACTGACCTCAGCACCCGTGTCTACAAGGAAGCACAAACCAGAAATGCGATCCGTGACCAGGAAAAGGCGGCCAGGTTGTAAGGCGAGGTTACATGCCGCCATCAGGGATCTCGCGTCGCGTTTCCCGGCCACCTGCATGGGGAAGTGCAGTGACGGGCGCGGTGCTGGAAAGTGCGATGGTACCAGCAGATAGACGAGCTTCGAGGGCTGCGCGAGCAAGAACCGCCCGGGGAAGATGAACGACGGCTTGGACGTGGGGAGGAGCCACATCGGCGTTCAGAGGACGTCCGAAGCGCTTCAATGGAATCGGCGAGTTGATCGATCCGAGTCTCTCAGCGGGAAACGGCCGATGACTCTGCTGTCGAAGCCAGGGTGGCGACTGAGGGAGAAGTCACGTCGTGAACTCTATCAGCAAGCTCGGCGGCGCGGTAGAGGGTCAAGTCCCCGGCCGCAGCTAAAACTATGCGAGTGGACTGCGGCAAGCGCTGGAGAAAGAGCTCTTTTAAAAGTGCACCGTTCGAGTCTACGTTGCTCGCGCCCACGAGCTGTCGGATGGTGTTGAGCAGCTGGGAAGGGCGGTGATCTCCAAGCTCCTCGTGGGTGAGCAGGTGCCGGAGGCGCGCGCTCTCGGACGCCGTGGTTTGGTCCAGAATACTCTGCTTGAGCCGCTGGTACGGAGCATCGTTCAAAGGTGCACCGATCCCGTCTGCCTACTTCATCAGCCACCATCAGGAGGCAGGTTGCAAAGCAAGTGGCGAAACCGAGTAGTCTCCGAGGTGACGCGGTGCAGATCGAAGATGGCCTCGACCTGGGTGAACCAAACATGTGGGTTCTTGCGCACGAAGGTGGGCAGACGGAGCTGTATGACTGCTACGTCCGGCGGCTGTGAGGAAGCGTCAGGCAAAAAAGGTCCCGAGGGCGCGAGGTTGCGGGGGTCGGTCATGTCTTAGTCCGGGTCACCACTGTCGGGAACCGCGGAGTCGCAGCGCAGCGCAAGAGAGAGAGTACCAGCGTGGCAAGCTTTCGGAATCGAACTGCCTGTGCCGTGCTGGCGCACCAAGCACGCGTCCGCTCGTATCTTTACTGTCGTCTTTCATAGCCGGCGTCAAGGCACCGGCTAAGAGCGCCAACCAGAGGGCGCTACAAGGTATTAGAGTACCGACAGTGCGGCCCGCCAGTCAGCAACGGCGGCTATATTTCCGTTTATCCTGTGTTGTGACATTGCGAATCAACGGCTTCGCCGTTAACTTCGACCGGGTCGTTTGTTAACAACTCTACCGAAGATGCAGCCAAACGGCCCTTGTGGACACACCTCTGCTGCTGAAATGCTGTTTCACGCGTTATCGTTGATCCGCATTCGAAAATGAACTGTCGCCGTGTAAACAGATGTCACGTAATGAGAACGGACCAATGATAATGGCGGCGTCATGGAACAATTATCGAAAAGAGTGCTTATCTCTGTGCTCTAATCTAGTGACGCTAGCCGAGGGCAAGCGATAAGCCAGCCGAGAGGAGGCGGAACTTTTCATGCCCTCCTCCATCAGCATTTGCAGTGGATTACAACAGCTTTGCTAGAAATCCACTTTCTCAGGGCGGGATGGCGACCAAATATTTGGACAGTTGTTTCATAATGTGTATTCTGTAGGTACTTTTGGAAAAAATATAGCGTTAAACTTACGGAGGGTAGGCTTAGAGTTCCCGGTTTCAGCCCTCGCCTTTAGGTTGATAAAGCGGATAATCGGGAAAGTGTTTTCCCAGTCCGTTGAATAAATTGTGAAGAAATACCACGTTTAATGCCCCGAAGTATGTGGCTACCCGGGGGAAAAAAATCACCTCAAAAGGTTTCCAATAAGCCAGCAGAAATGCCTACGAGCATGTGAGAAAATTTACTGGCACTAATGCAGTCTAGTAAACCAGCAACCTAACGCCCCCAAGGAAAACCACGATGGCTTCCGGACATGTAAAAAAGTCCACGAGCACTTCAGGAGCCCGGTAAACTATTACCCCAACAACAGCAAGGAAAACAGAGATGGCCGCCCGGTCACATAAGAAAGTCTACAGGCATTCTATTATCACGGCAAACCGTCAAAGCCATACCGGAAAGTAACCAAGTACATGCCATTTATACGGCAGAGAGACATCACACCAGCGATCGCGAGGCCAGGTAGTATACTTTGAAGAAATTCGAAAGTTCATTCTTAAGGAAAGCAGAAAACATTTCCCAAAACTTTTCAGACCATTTTGTGGTAGTTTTCACCCACGCCTCATCCACAACAATAAAGAGCAGCACAGCGTGCCCCCAACAAAGTACAACCAACCGACTCGTGGGGCAGGTGTTTGGGCGTTCCGCAGGGCTTTGTACAAGAATGCAGATCTGAGCAAAGTCGACGATGGCTGCTTTTTTCTCAGTAGTAAAGGCGAATGCGAAATGACGTGTTCGCCCAGTTATCACGTCACCAGGGAGCCGAGGGGTCCTGCGTTATTCCTATGTGTTCTTCAGCACTTGGCTTTATAGAATGTAATTGCTCGACACCTTAAAAAGAAAATTTGAAACTCGGTTCACAACAACTTTCAGATTTTCTTTTGACATAAAATACAGGTACAAGATATTTTTACAAAGCGAATTACATTGCTCCCATAATGTATAGGTTTTTTGGTTATATACACTGAAACTGGCCATAAGCTGTCGGTGTTCTTTGAATACACCACGGGCTTTAACAGGCCAATATCATTTGTTTAATGTGTCAAGTACGATTTCCGAATTAGAGTTAACCCTAAGGGAAGTAGCTGCCAATAGCCTAACAAAACCTGGCCATCTCCACTAACGTGAAATCTGGAGAGGTGCGAAGCATGCAGTGTATGAGTGTACTCAATAATAGTAAGTCTCTCTCTCTTGCGACACGGCGCGGGTTGATATACCCGACATCCCAATTAGAACGATGGAGGGGAAGTGAAATTAGAAACCGAGAACTGCACATTTTGACGTTAAAGCGTGTATGGAGCGAAACAAAGCAAGCAAACAAGCGCGAACGAAAAAATTATACCATCTTCCCGTAGGAGAACCCTGAGTAGTATGCGAAGCAGCCATGGGGTCGACTGAAGTTCCCATTAGTTTTACGTTCGTCGTTTCCGTTAACGTCCAGCTTCGCGTGCCTTCGTTGTATCAGTAGCTTCTTGGCGTAGTTTGAATGAGTTGGGGGACATAAGGCGCGTTTGTAGCACCTGCTCCCGTTTCGGTTTGTAGCGCAGTGGGAAGAGCGCCACGTACCTCCCGTTGCGGCCAGAGATTCGTGGGATCGAAACCGGGTACCGCCTAATTATTCATTTTTATAGTGGACTGCGCTGACGTCAGCCCAAACGCTGACGGAGCTGAAGAGACGCGCATGCGCAGTAGAGTGCGGACGGCGGACAACGACAACGAGGGAGGGGAGGACACAGCCCCGAGAATGAGATGCTTTGCATCTAAAACGAGTGCCGAAGTGTGTTCTTTCAGTACCCTTTTTTGCCCATGGGGATGAAACGTTCCAGCGCCAGGCGTTGGAAAACGAGTGCTGCGGCATTTTAGTGCCGTGACCACATGAGACGACGACGGAATAATATGCCGACAGCCCGAGCCCATCAGGTGCTTCGCCTCTGAAATTGAGTGCCGAGGCTCCGTACCAACCAGTTTAAGGTCGGGTAGTCTGTGGTTCCCTATCAGGTTGCCTTTTCTATTTTACTTCCTCATGTAGGGATCCCACTGCTGGCTGGGAATTGCGAAGCTTTTTTGAACTACAACGTCGTCACGTAATCCAGCTCCCAAGACAGGAAAGCTCGCAAAATAACAGCGTGAGGCAGATTACGATCCATTGCACGTAGAACTTAACAGGAAATATTCAACGCAATACAGCCCATTTTAAACCTGGGAACCCCTTTTTACACAGGAATATGGGGGTGACGTCACAGCCAACAGTTACGGTCTTGGTCACTTCTTTATCGTCACTTCCATTTCGTCACTTCCTTTATAGTGCCAGAAGCAACCCGAAGGATTTGCGTGTTTTCGCTATGGTCGATTGCATTTGTTTGGCGATCGAGTTTCTCTCTCTCAACGTCGATGCCACCCGTTTAATACTATGGCGGGGTCGGTTACGGAAATCAATAAGGGCAGCGTTCAGCTGAGCACTCGGCTTCGCGTCGTGCGCTGCTTTGAGCCAACTAACGGGTGCAGCCGGCGTGCTGAGCCCCCGCCGGTAAAACGACGACAACACGACGGCACCGATCTATCTCCTCAAGAATCTAGAACAAAGTTTACCACCGCTTGTTCTTCGATCCGTATCCTACAGGTCACGTTGCCATCAGCGATAACAAGCATCAAGGTGCCGGATTTCGCCACACGAATGTTAACCACCGCTCGACTAAAAAACTTTTTAGATGCGACTGCGTTTCATTCATTCGCCTTGTCCATGCAGCGTCGTCGGCGTTGTTGTCGTCCGCCCCTCCCCCTACACTATAAAAAAAACAATAGTTAGCGGCGCCCGGTTTCGATCCCACGACCCTGTGGGCGGAACACGAGGTACATGGTGCTCTCCCCACTGCGCCACAAAACCAAGACAGAATCAAAGGCTACGAACGCGTCTTATATCCTTGACATATACAAACTACGTCAAGAAGCTACTGATACAACGCATGATGGGGCAATGATTAACACTTGAAATAAAAGAAAAGAAGCTCCCACTTACAGCACTGGCCGTGACATGGCACATACCCACGTGGGGGATTGGCCAGGAATTGGGCGTGAGAAGGGCTTGTGGCGGCGCCCCAGCAGCTTGCGTCGTCTGCTGCCCGCAAACGGGCACGCTCCAGGAACGATGACGCTGGGGCTGAGCCACGAGTGGCGAGGCTGACCACGCGCTTGCGGTGCGCGCTGGGCACGAGCGTGGGAATAAAGCGGGGACCCCAGTTTGGGTCCACGGCGCTGTAGCGTGCAGACGTGTGTCTTCTCATCTCTCTGTCGCCGTCGCGACATTGGTGACCTCGGACGTGATGTGACTCACTCGGAAGCTTGCCTCGGCCTGAAGGAACCACACGTCGGGGTGCTTAGCGCTGAAGGGGGGCAAACGGCAAGCGACGGCGGAGATGCCAGGTGAAGAGGCAGCGGAGGACACAGAAGGACCGCTGGCGTCGCGGGGAGGGTCCATTCTGAGTACGTGGCTCCGCGTACAACTGTCCGGGTTGCAGCGGAGCCACGTCCGGGTTGCACTTCAACGTCCGGGTTGCAAGTGCAACGTCCGGGTTGCACTTCAACGTCCGGGTTGAAGTGCCCGCCGGCCACTTCAACCGCCCTACACCGGCCCTCATCTCGTCATTTCACGCGGCGAAAAGACGTTTACAGTTCGCGTTAACGGCCCGCGACACTGTCGTTTCCATCGATCGCCTCAAGCCCGCTTTCACCGAGGCCGAACCGCCTTCCTTCGACACCCCATCCACCACTCCACCCTGAACACCACCACTCTCCCCTCCGTTCGCAGCCCCACCCGTGAACATCCCAGCGCAAAGACTGTCCGTTCGCCGACACTCCGTCTGAAAAAGGGGGGGTGGGGGGGCTATGTGGCGGCGCCCCAGCAGCTTGCGTCGTCTGCTGCCGCAAACGGGCACGCTCCAGGAACGATGACGCTGGGGCTGAGCCACGAGTGGCGAGGCTGACCACGCGCTTGCGGTGCGCGCTGGGCCACGAGCGTGGAATAAAGCGGGGACCCCAGTTGGGTCCACGGCGCTGTAGCGTGCAGACGTGTGTCTTCTCATCTCTCTGTCGCCGTCGCGACAGGCTAAGCACCCGCTTAAAGGAGTACTGACACGAAATTTCAAAGCTGAGATCCCGCTCTAGCAAACAAGTACAACGACAACACAAATAGGTGTTCTGTGCATGGCACATACCCACGTGGGGGAGTGGCCAGGAATCGGGCGTGAGAAGGGCTAATGCACCCGCTTAAAGGCAGTAGCTGACACGAAACTTCAAAGCTGAGATCCGCTCTCGCAATCAAGTACAACGACAACACAATAGGTGTCTGTGAATAAATGCATCTTTCTTTCTTTGTAGTTGGTGTGTGTGTGTGTTGTGATCTCTCTTTCGCGAACATTACGAACGCGCAAATCAACTCCTGCCTTCGCACTTTCACATTCTTCCCCTCGGGGGAAATGCAGGGAAATTTTTTTTGCCCATGGGATGAAACGTTCCAGCCCCAGGCGTTGGAAAACGAGTGCCGCGGCATTTTAGTGCCGTGACCTCATGATACAACGACGGAATAATATGCCGACAGCCCGAGCCCATTCAGGTGCTTCGCCCCTAAAATGAGTGCCGAGGCTCCGTGCCAACCAGTTTAGGGTCGGGTAGTCTGCCGTTCCCTAATCAGGCTGCCTTTTCTACTTTTACTTCATCATGTAGGGATCCCACTGCTGGCTGGGAATTGCGAAGCTTTTTGAACTACAACGTCCGTCATGTAATCCAGCTCCCTAGACAGGAAAGCTCGCAAAATAACAGCGTGAGGCAGATTACGATCCATTGCACGTAGAAACGTAACAAGAAATATTCAACGGAATACTGCCCATTTCAAACCTGGGAACCCCTTTTACGCAGGATGATATGTGTGGGGGGGGGGGGGGGGGTGTCGTGACGTCACAGCCAACAGTTACGGTCTTGGTCACTCTCCTTTATAGTGCTAGAGCAACCGATGGATTTGCGTGTTTGCGCCACGGTCGCTTGCGTTTGTTTGGCGGCCGAGTTTCTTTATCTCAACGTCGGTGCCACCCGTTTGATAGGATGTCGGGGTCGGTTACGCAAATCAAGCAAGTGCAGCGTCCAGCTGAACGCTCATCTTCGCGTTGTGCGCTGATTTTAGCCAACTTACGGGTGCAGCCAGCGTGCTGAACCCCCGCCGGTTGGAAACGACGACAACACGACGGCACCCATCTATTCTCCTCAAGAATCTAGAACGAAATTGCCACCGCTTGTTTTGCGATCCGTACCCTACAGGTCACGTTGCCATCAGCGATAACAAGCATCAAAGTGCCGGATTTCGCCACACGAATGGTAACCACCGGTCGACTAGAAAACATTTTCCAAAGGAAGGACGATATGCGTCGCGCCACACGTGCCCTCATCGCACCGTGTGGAATGGACCTCCCCAGTAGACTTGCTGGCCTGGAAGAGATTTTGCTGCGCTTGAGGTCGCGGGTTCGACTCCCGGCCGCGGCGGCCGCTTTTCTGATGGAGGCAAAAAGCAAAAACGCCCGTGTGTACGAGATTTCGGCGCACGATAAAGATCCCCAGGTGGTCAAAATTAATCCGGAGCCCTCACTACGGCGCGCCTCATCGCCTGCGTTGCGTCGGCGCGTTAAACCCCACAATCAATCAATCAATCAAGATTTTGCTGCGCTTGACTTCGCGTTGGAGTGGTAGGAGGAGGAGAAGAAGAAACACTTTATTTTCAAACTGGGTCTAGGGGTGAGGGGTGGCGGAGGATGCGATCTTCTCCGCGACCTGGGCGGCCCGGTTGGTTAGTGCCAACTGCACTTCCGGGTCGGAGCTCTCCAGGGCCTGCTCCCAGTGTAGGGGGAAGGAAAAGGGGGAAATGGGTCGTCGCGTTCACCTGCTGTGACCCGGGCGTGGCCACCACGCTACCATGCCCCGTTCGATGATACCTGCCCCTTCTGCCCAGCTCCTGCTGAAGAAGCCGATGCGCACCATCTAATATGGGCGTGCCCCTCACTGGACTCAGCCAGAAGTCGACACCTGAGTGACACAGGTCTCCATCCTGGAAGACGCCCTGACCTCCAGCGGTGGCTGTGGGGACCCCACCATCGCTCTCTTCTCGTCTTCTTCCGACAGACGGGTGCCCATCTCTACCTGCAAATAGGTTAATTTTATGCCAACGTGCATTCTATTGCAAATAAAAAAAAGATATGCCGTGCTGTGATGCAGCGAATGCCGTGATGACAATATGATCGTGTGCATCGGGCCGTCCAGCTCTATGAACTGCCACATTCGGCTTGTGATTGCGGTGACGGTGTGGTACACGGGAAATGCGGAAATTATATGGGGCTGAGTTCACTGTATTGTGGTATATATACCGATTCCACAAGAGCTTTTCCAGCGCTTCTATATTATCTTAAAATGAGTGGCATCAAATATGAAGGGCCTTGACCATATAGCCGGTGTTTATCTGACTCTTCATTTGGTTTGGGTCAACTTGTTTCGCTCATGCGCTGTGCTTTTTATTGCTTTGTGTTGTGTGCGTATGTCTCACCATTTTTTGATGTTAAACTTGATTTGCACCAGTGGACGTCCATATGTTCAACTTCCACTGTCTTCGTAAGGAGCTGCTTGGGCATATTCATCGGTTTTCATTCTTGTTGTACAGTGAACCGGTACGTATACTATTTACTGCGTTTGTTTACGAGTGTATCAAGCCTTCAACACCGTAATCCTGTCATAACCGTTCCAGTTGAGATCAGTATTGCTCCGATAACGATGATTACGATAGAAATTCGGGTACCACAAAAGCCGCCTTCGAACACTCTGGACAACGTTGTCTGCACCGTTTCGCAGGTGGCGCAGCACGAAACCTCTCAGGTGCGTTCGCATGTGAATAAACAACGCACGCTGCGAATATGCACCTTCTTGCACGCAGCCATAACGAAAGTGAATTTGTGAAGGAGGGAGTGCAGCCCCAAGAAAATATCCAAACAAACTTTGCGAGCCTTCAAACCATCGCCGAACCTCCTAGTAAGATGTTTTGCAGTGCAGAAAATTTGATGCGTTGGGAACAAAAAAGACATGCATCTGGTACAAGTCAAGACCAACGAAAGAAATAGAAGACCGCTGTTTTATTTGCTGCCGCGCGATGCGCGTGTTGGGGCCCCTTGTTCGGTGCCTAGCACTACAGACTGTTGAGTCTTCATGAGAGCATCTCAAGAATACTTTAGGGAAGCCCACGCAATTTGAATACTTATGGAGGAGCTCTGAGCACTGAACCTCGCAAATAAGCTAGCGAAGACTATAGTTACGCGCGATCTTCTGCCGATGCTCTCAATAAAGTTCATTTCTCTCTCCTGAGGTGTTGCAACTTTGTGCGGGATACAACGTGGAATTATTCAGAGTTGTCAGAAGCTGGCAAAACAACTGAATTACTGGAACTACGGTTTTTAGTGCTTCAGGGAGAAAAAACGTGGATTTCTAGCACAGGCACCGCCGCCCCTCGAAAGCGGAGTGCAGCAGAAGACAGCGGCGCGAATCCCGCTGGCGCCAGAAGCCAGGGGGCGCCACTCAAACATCTCACCGCCGATAGGGAAAAGAGTAAGGGCGCGTGCCATGTGAAAGTGATACAATGAGCGCTGGCTGCGTGCAACTTCACTGCACGTTTGAGCCTAGACCGGCGACTGCACCTATCAACGTCTGTGTTCGTATCACCGCTTCGGCGCAGTGACGTCACATCTAGGTACGGCTTGGTTCCGCCTACGCAGTTGCGCGAAGGTCGTGCCGGGGGCCTCGCGTCTGGGGATTTTTAGATGCGACGCATCTCTTGCTCTGAGGCATGTCCCTCCTGCGTCGGCGTCGGCGTCGGCGGCATCCGCACGCCACCTGCGCATGCGCGACTCTCCTCCGCTCTTCTCTCCGACAGCTGTGCGCAACACTCTCACTCCGTCTCATTATCATAAACAGCAGCTGCGCGCGCGCGCGCGCTTCGCTCGCTTCGTTCCGCTTCCATCGCGGAAGTGCGCGCATGCGCGACTCTCCTCCGCTCTCTCCTCTCCTTCAGGCGCTGTGAATATAAAGCGGGTAGCGCGCTGCGGCGGTCAGTCAGCGCTCGCTCTCGTTCGACTTCGCGTCACAACACGTTTCACCCGATTTAGAGAATCAACCCAACGGAAACACCAATTGAACCCCCGATGCGTCGCATCACACCAGGGTTCCCTCGCGGGAAGATGGGCGTAATTTTTTCTTGTTTTTTTGATGACGCCAACAGGCCAAGCTCGAACCTAAACAGCTCCGCAGTTATTTACGAATAATAGCTGGATATTATTTTAAAAATTAACTCTGAGTTTGTTAAGATGCAGAAAAGCAGGTCCGGAAATTTTGGCAGTTTCTGAAAATGAGCCTTTTTGTAAACTTAATTAGAGGGTTCATTTTCCAAATTACAAATAAATTCGTTAACTTATTCAAAAGTGAACACAATCACGAAAGATAAATCTTGCGGGAGAGCTGCAATATTTAGTGGTTTACACAGGTAAAAGTATGCAATTTTGAATGATTCGTCTAACTCGCTTGTGAAGCGAAGCCGTCTTTGGCGTTTTTGTTAGAAAGCGGAAGTTTTTCCTTACACCTTACCTTCAGGTATATTATACCATGTGCAAAAGGAGCTATACATAAACTTTTCGTCCAGATTAAAAATGTCGAGCGGACATATTGCTTTATATCTTATCATCATAACCTAAGATAATATATTCAACACAACAGGAAGATATCAGTAAAACAAGAGCAGTCATCATTGTTTATACAAAGATCGAATGTATCTTCGAAGCTCTAGAAAATCCAGTTTTATTCTTGACGTCACTGGGTATGGCGTTCCGCATGTGGGCGCAAAAAAATGGATTACTCTGTCTGAAGGTGTTACGACCAACCAACAAATTAAAGTGGTTATTGCAGGTAAAATAATGGTATTTACCTGCATGTTTTAAGACACCCAGGAAAGGAGAACGTCCGAAACTAGAGAGAATAGCTCTATTTAGCCGAGAATACATATGCAAATCCGACACTTCTGCCGTTTTCAAAAACATGCAAACCAAAGTGCACTCTCTTATTTTCCAACTAGCACCTAGTTTTTTTCTCTGCATGAAATAATTTTTTTTTACACTGGTTTGTCCAGCGCTTTTTACGTTCTCAAGTGCCGCAATTACCCCGCTGATTCGTTTAATTGAGAACCAGAAGCCGGCATTCGGCGATGGTGTCACTGCTCCTAAACTTTGCGACGAGCCGACTACATGGCATTGCTAATCTAAATTTCACAGATAGAGGTAGCTCGTCTAAAAAGGACAAGTGACGCTTGGTAGCAGCGCTGTTGCGGTCTCCGTGATAACGGCTCCTCGGTCAGAACGTGTGGTCGGGGATTCCAAGTGCCAGGGCCTCCTTGAGAAGAGGGAGACGCAGAAGAACGGGAGTGCAGGCGTTTATTTCAAGGCGGGTGCAGGAAACTTTCCTATGTACAGAGTTTGGGTTGTTTAAATAGGCAGGAGAGAGGAGAAAGACAGAAGTGAAATCATTCATTCACAAAACAAACACATCCTCGGAGGCTGCAAGCCTTAGAGTCCGCCGCCGGCGTTCGCCTCCCAGAAATTCCTCGAAGGGTCACGCTGCCCGCGTCGCCGTTTTGTCTCGAACGGTTCTCGGGGCCGCCCTGGTGTTAGCGCATTGGCTCGAAATCGTCGTCGGACGAAATAAATGGCTCAGTCACAACCCATAGGCGTGGCCGTGGCACCGTCAGGATGCTCCGGCTCCGTGGACAGAACCCCATGGAAACGCGGGTGCCTCCCTCCGGAAAGAGAGCTGTCACCGAAATTAAGCAAGGCAGGCGCGATTTGGTGCCCCCAGCTGCTGTCACCAAACTACGGGAAGCCCCCATCGTATTTCGAAAGCAGGAACGCCCGAATGCCTCAGCAGCGCGGTGACCGTCTTTGGGTGTAGGTCCAGATGATGAGCATGGATGCGGCCCATTGAAAAAGGGTGGCGCCCAGAGGTTCTCGCGCATTCGATAGTGCGTAGGGCACTCAGCGGCGTCGGTACAGGTTCTATACATCAAAGCTATTCCTAACCCTCGCATTGGCCGACAGGGCGCAGAACATGGCTGCAAAGGTGCATTTGCCAACGCCCAATGCCGTTCAGAATCAAGAAGGCAATGCTGATCACATAGAGTCAAGATGAAACAAGCACTAAGTGGCGTTGAATATATAATTCTTTGATACGACTCCATAAATAAAAAAAAGCAAGCATTAAGAAAGGACAACAAAACGTGTTTTCGGCTTTTAATAAAAGAATCCTTCGCAGACAAATCACCACCACAAACGAAGCGAGGACAGGAGAAGAAAACAAGAACGGAGACGTGTTTTATACCGAAGTCTGCCCGCTGTTCTACAGCTTTACAACGAGTCTTCCGGGGTTCTCTGGCCTGTCCTCAGTACGGCCGAATGTCGTCAGTACGACATTGACCAATCATAAAGACGGCAGGGCAAACACCCCTTCGTAGCTACCCACGCCGTGCCACGTGGCTGGTGCCACACCGCGCACCAGACACGAAAGTCCCGGCGCCTTGTAATCGTTAAAAGAACGGTACCACCAGGATAGTACGGCCGGATAGGTGTGTCCCTAAGCCGAACAGGTATAAGGCTGTAATTTCTAAAAAAGAACTAGACTGGTGGTGGAAAACACATTGCGCGAAGAAAAAAATGTCTGAATGCTACAGGAAGTGAAGGAGTGATTCCCTGCAGCACTTCTGTTCAACTACACTACACTGCCTCATATCAGCTACTGTTATTATTCCAGCTATTGTTCCGCAATCTATGACACTCTGAAGACTCAGAAAAGGCGTTCTATTCAATGCGTAGGAGTAGAAAAGACTGAAAGGTCCGGTTCAAGTGTTAGACCACGACGTACTGCCGGAAATATTCCTCGTGGCATAGCGGTTTTTGGGCAGATTCAAGCAGTGGTGACTTCGACGATGTAGAGTTCACGCGTGGTGCTTGGACATTCCCCTTAAAAGGCCACGTGATCAGTTTCTTGCCACCTTTCCGCTGGATGAGAATTCCCAAGAGGAAGGCTCCCAAGGCGAATGCCAGCAAGGCGAGTGCGGCGATCACGTACAGAGTCGGTCTCTCCACTGGCCCTGATAGTTTTTATCATTCCAGAGAAACTTTTCCGGCTAGAAGCATTCGAGAATCGGTCAACACTCTTCGTTGCGCTGTGGGCACTAGCAGACGGGGTCTTGAGTGGACTCGACTCTGGGCTTCTTTGGGAGACCTTGTCAGCGATAGAAGACTCGATGCTGTTGGCAAAGGATATTGCGGCTTCCTTTGCGCTCGCGGTCTGCATAGAAACACAAAAAAGAGAAAACGCGCAACTTCTACACAGGCCTGCACGCTACTTCAACACACTTGAAAGGACCTTGAAACACTGCCGACAAGTGATTTCGCTCCTTATTGCATACTTGGAAACACGGCCAATGTTAGCTTTGCCATCTGCACGGAACGGCACTGTGTGACTTTGTTGTCGCTACAGTGACGTGGTCCAGCCTTTTATTTTTATCGGGAATTTCAGATATGGCTTCTGAAATTTGCTTTTGCAAGTCATAGGAGGCATCGGGCAACCGTTACACCCAGGTGGCCAGATCCTTTTCTTGTGAGAGAGTGTTGTTTGTGTACCAAAGGCCTTCCAGCATGGTTGGACCTATCTGGTTTAGCCTGTCAGGCATCCGGGGTGAGGGTTACTTCCGGAGTAGGTAGCACCCCATATCTGCGTGGGTTGGGCTCAGAGAGCAGGATGATCAGGGAAGACAGAACAAAGAGAGAGAGGCAGAGAGAAAGAGGAGCATACCGCGTATGACGTTGATTCGTGCACGGGCAGTAGTACTCCGGCAGCGTTTGTTCGATTATCTTTTTTTTATGTGCACGGTTCCAAGGGGAAAGCCGAGACGCTGACTTACATAGGAAGATCCGCTGGTGGCTGGTGGTTGGAAAACTCTGCCACTGCTATGCGACTAAGAAAGGAAAGCCGGGCAGAAGACTCAAGAAGGCAACCGAGTATGCTAGCTACCCTACTACGAAAATTATTTTATCTACTAACACGCAGCGGTCGCTTGGGAAGAAGTACGCTGCTCCTGGCTGTCTGCGCCTGGACGCGCCGATTCCACTGCGCGTTGAGACCTCTACGTCTGATTTTAAGAGGCAAACGGCTTCTCTTTGATGGGTAGGGCTTCGTTCAAGAGCCTGGCAAGCAACGTGCGCTCGCTAAAGCGCAA
The DNA here is from genome assembly GCA_013339765.2 of Haemaphysalis longicornis. Lineage (NCBI taxonomy): Eukaryota > Metazoa > Arthropoda > Arachnida > Ixodida > Ixodidae > Haemaphysalis > Haemaphysalis longicornis. The sequence goes on along the minus strand of CM023455.1, from coordinate 75,147,718 downwards.
AAACATGCCGAAATGCAATATCGAAATCTTTACCTTTGGGAACTGGAATCTGACACGGCGGCAGCGGTCGCTTGGGAATAAATACGCCGCTCCCGGCTCTCTTTGCCTGGAAGTAGCAACCTCACTGCGCATTGTGGCCTCTACGTGACGACATATGGAGCTGAAATCTGGTGCCGTACTAAACAACTGGAAACCAAACGTAGTTCGCCTCAACGGGTCACGGAACGGATAATGATAGGAATTAGGAATAAGACTTAGGGACAGGAAACGATCTTCTTTGATCAGGGAGCAAACTCGAGTAGATGATATCATAGTGCAAGTAAAGAAAAAGAAATTGAGCTTGGGCTGGCCATGTAGTGAGACGGACCGAGAACTGGTGGACAAATAGGGTGACACAGTATATACGAAGAGATGAGTATAGAAGAAGGGCAAGGCCAATAACACGATGGAGGCATAAAATAGGGAAATTCAGAAGCCTGCAGTGGTCGATGGTCACCTATGGTAGTAGCCCTATTGTAGGCTGCTGGCTACTGGTCATGGAATCAGCAGCGAGTGAAATTACCCAGAGCTAACCACGGCAGGGACACTTATTCTTAACCACTGCTTTGTAACCAGTTACTCACGAATTTTCCGTTAGCCAATGACCCCCTATCAGCATTTTTGCCCGATGCCGATGGCAGATGCGGAGAGGCCGGTCAAAGTTTTCACGCTTTCGAGTCACAGCAATGATAGCCGTATTTAAAATCCCGACAACAGTTATAATTACGTTCAACAGTTGTATTTTGCTCGCTGTTCATTGCCTCAATAAATGCTTAGGATCTGTTATAGTGTGCGCGTCGCTGTCTCCCTATCGGACGGCATGATTTATCAGTTGCATGCGTCTGGCTTCGCGCTTCCGGGATGCCCAATGTTTGGTCGTCCGGCACAAACCTGCTTCTCTCTTCGACGTGGATTTTAAAGCAAGACTTTACTACTTTCGCCCAGCTGTTTCGCGCGGATGCGCAATTTCACCTTTTGACCGCAGACACACCCCTACGACAACCCGTCAGAGCGCATCGCGTGATTCGCCGGGCCCGCATTCAGCACTGCGCACAAAGCCCGTTTTCAGTCATTCAGCTCAGCATGAGCGGCGGCTGCCACCATAACTACTGCCTACCACTCGATCGCAGCCACCCCCCCCCCCCCCCCCCCCCAGCAGCCTCCCATGCATGCGGCGCTGGGTCGCCTCGAGCTACGTGACTCGTTTCGCGAGCGGCGAAGAGGAACGGCGCGTTCGCCGTGAATGAACACCGCGTTCACCGGGCCTCCCTTTTTGAGTGTTTCAAAGGACCGCACGAGTTTGAGCCGTGGTAGGAAATACAGCTACATGAAAGGTTAACCGAGGGAATCAAGACTCAAACAGACTGGACCAAGCATTTGGTCTGCATATCCAAGGTTAGCTAAGCTAAGCCGCAGCCATTTTTTGGGGACGGTATTTGTGTTTCAGTCTTCCCCCGCGAAGGACACACACTGTTTCCGCTTTTCTGCTGCCATGAGTCTACTACATTGCACGTCACGGAGAGGCGGTCCCCGGAAGTGACACCATCGCATATTAATGACATCACTTGTTCCTGCAATATTTTTGATTCTCCCGTTTCTAATGGATTCACTTCATGCTGTGTTTTCGTGTCTGCGGTTAAAAATTCATTGTGGCTCTCTATTTCTTTTCTATGGCTGGAACGCTTCGAGGTATTAACCATGTATTAAGACGCAGGAGCCTTGGTCTTGAATTTTCCGCAAATTATGAGGTAACGGTATGACATGGTAATATCGATTTCGACATTACTGTGGACAGGTAGATTTGATAAACTACATCTGCGCATACTGTTGGTATTGCTTAAAAACAGTTGCTTTTTTCCTTTTTGGCATTATTGCCTCATTTACTGCGATCGGTTGAGAAGACGACGTTAAGTTAGGCAAGAGCCTTTGAGATTGCAAACTATTGCTTTAAAACACACACAACACAGCGCAAAATAGCGCGGTAATAACTCACAAGTTACAGATGTTTTACCAATGTAATCACGTATAAAAGTTCTTATATGAAACAAACAATACAGATACAATCATTTGCTTTCCAATATTTTGCTTTTTCCAATAATTTGCTTCCCGAACAGATATTTAACTCCCGTATTATAATACAGTAAAAGAAAATCCACAGATATGTAAGCTTACGTGTCGCAGCAGCCGTTCTTACCAATTTAAAACTACTTACCGCTAACATCAGTGCAAGTAGGGACGGTGTTGGCTCCACAGTCAGTTTTTGGGGACACTGTTCCTCGGGCGTTGTTTGAACAGTCAGTTGCATCACTTCCGCTTTTTTTTCTCCAATGAAATTCTTGAATCGCACGTATGGGTAATGCTGCACCGAGACGAAAATATAGAAGTAACTTTACAAAAACTGCTGCCCAAGAAGATACGCGACAGCAACCCAAAACAAATTGTGTTACGGCTGTGTGTTACCTTTATATCTGGTAACAGATTTGACAGCAAGGACTTTTCCTTGTTATGGCAATTTATTATCGTACAAATGTGAAGCGGTACCAGCCCTCCCGAATTCTTTAACCTACACGAACCTCCTCTAATCCTGGAGCCCTGCCAGTTGCATTGCCATGCTTGCTTTGATGTGTCACTAGAACCGGAAACACCAAGAATCGATATGCCCGTACGTACCGTACCTCGGCGACCACCGGAAAACATGGGCATTGTCACTACGCAAGAATTTTGAAAGCAACCTCATCATCTTCAGTTGAATTATATGCATATTGCTGGCTGTTTTTTAGGCTTCGTCGCGTCAGCTCAGGTTGTCGTGCTTCCTCCTCCTGCGTCTACTGTCACAGCGCTCTGGATTCATCGCCCGCCCTTGAAAGGTCTAGCGGCCTATTTTCTTGCGTATTGTGAATGGTTTACGGCCTCCAAGTGGACGCGGCCTTCACTGCCTGGTTGTCTGCTCGCACAGTAGTTTTTTTTTATTTGTTGGTTTGAAGGGTTAATTTCACTTTTCGGCAACTCGGCGCACAGCGCAACGTCTCCCATTGCACATAGCTATTGTTGAAATACAACAGGCCGCCTTGTACAAAATCGACCCCATTTGAGCAGGAAAAACTTGGCGGGTGTTCAGATCATCTGTGCCGCAGTCATTGTCACAGAATTGAGAGGTAATTTAGTGGCCGATGTCTCGGACGGGAGGAGCGACAAACAACTCCCCCCAGCGTGCGAATTCGGTGATGTGGTTCGGACCTGCTAACCGGCGATAGGTCCACGCCTGATTGGCCGCTGGCGTGGGGCACGAGACGGCGTACGGGATAACCGTTTCAAAACAAAGTACATTTACTCTCTACACATACACAGCAAATCTAGAACAGGCCGACACAGAGGATATGAAGACTAAACAACGTACTGCAGTTGACACCCCCGTTGGGGTCAGAGCTGCCAAGAAACCGACACAGAGACATTGATCACAATGAAGGAAACGGTACCTGCCGTTACGAGCACAAGAAGGAGACGGCAGTGGATGAAGAGGATAGTAAAGTGTACAATAGGCGGGGTTGGAGGCTTCCCCCAACTGCTAACAAAGGCCCGCGAGGAATACATACAGCATGGTGCACTGAAGGAGGCAGATAGAGAGGCCCGTGCAGTCCACTTAGACAAGTACAACAGAGAAGACGATTAGAAAGTGTCCGAAGAAGGGTGGAGAAGGGGAGAACATGTTAGCTGTAGTCCGGCCGATGATCTCGCCGGGGTGATGAAGGCTGTCGGCCGTCTGTGGTGGGGCGCCGCTCATCAGCGACGCAATTTGGGTGAACTTCGGCCGCGCACTTTCACCTCCTTGAGGCACTCTTCGGGGGCCTGGAGTTCGCCGTCGTCGCTCGGCCTCCCCAGCACATCCCTAAAGGCCGACGCCGCGTCCCGGCCGTCCGTCCGACCACCGACAGTTCTCAGCCTATTCTCCCCGCAAACCCCGCGCTGCACCGTGCACACAGTTCCGCGGGTCACCCGTCTTCCGAGAATCCGCAGGGTGCAGGCTTCCGTTGGCCGCGGCACTCTCGCCTACCTCTCCCCCGAAACACATGGCCAGCCGACCCGGGTGCGACAATGGAGGACGAAAACACTCCCTCAATACGCTGTACGTCTCCTCTCGGACTCAAAAATGGCGAGCGGCAAGAAAACCAGTCAAAGAGGGACCTGAATTTGGAGACAGTCATTTATTGTTTTTAAGGAGGAGGAGGAGGTAGCCTTTATGTGGCAGGAAGACTCTACGTCAAGTGGGGGAAGGGGAAGTAGAAGGTGGGGGGTTTGTAACTTGGGACATCTTAAATGTGTACAGTTCGACACAAAACAGGTGGGCTCCTTAAGAATGCTGAAGAGGCCGCGTGGGGTGAGGAGAGCAGGCTCACGACTCTAGACTGCTCGCGCTAGACCGCTTTTTAGGAAAAAGTGTGCAATTAAAGCCAGCATGGAGGGTTCCAGTGTACGAGGGTCGATGAAAAGAGAGGTTGTGGGAGGCGCAGAAGGGACATCGAGGTGGTAGAGACGGGGTGTACCATTTACGGAAGGTCTCAGGAGTAAGGCTAGCATTAGCAAAATATTTGTTTATGAAAATTTCGGCTGATCTTGGGAGCGGGGGCAGGGCGGATAAAAAGCCGGTTGGAGTCAGGGCCTTGAGGTGGTCTTTTTTTCCTTTTTAAGTAAACAGATTCTATATGAGAGGCCGCCTGATGCCATCACTTTCATCGAGGGTGTGAGGAGTGAAGCAAAGAACGAAATTCTACTTGCCCTCTTATCGGGAAAGAATTGGAAAGTGTAGTGAATGTCATGCTTTTTCCTTGGTGTGTGGACCCGAATAATGTCAGGATTAAATATCCCACGATCTATCGTGATTGTGTCACTTTCATTACCCGTTTGTAACTTAGGAGCGCATTTGAAGAGCTCGTAAACCTTTAAGAAGCGGACAATACCACTCCGCTGCTTTAAGATTCTGCTACATCACTCCCGCGTCTTCTATTATAGATTCCCGAGAAGCTCTGAATTTTCCTAATTTAGGCAGATGGTACCGAATATCTAGAAAAAAAGAGCCGATGTGGTGCGTAGCGCTGCTGTGGGTTAGGTTTACTCATGTGGTCTTAATGGGTAACTGAGAGGATTGCCAGATTTGCTTTTGATATAGAACTACACTTTGCAACTAACCTAATTCTAGCTATACAAGGCGTTTCTTAGAGAGAACAAAATAAACAGAGTTAGAAAATGACTTTCTGGCTACACGAACATTGCGAGCGATTTATTAAGAGAACACTAATGCAGATCTACATTTCACTAGAGGCTAGGAGGTATGCCGTGCAGGGAGCGAGCTAATAAACAGCGCGGGTTCCATTGGCAATGAAAAATTGTATAGCGCAGGAGCTCCCCGCTTGAACTATGTCAGAGCCAGCGCCATCTACAATTATGCTGTTTTTTTAAAACCCTAGGCGTATTTATAGTGCTGAAACATCCAACCAGAAGTATGAGATTTAGAACAATACAAAAAACGAAAGGATGCAGATTATTAGGGCAAGAGCATGCTTCACAAACCGGGAAGCAGCCTACCACCAGGGGCGCTAACTTACAATAGGAATTAAGCATGCCTGCCGGCCTCGACGGCCATCTGTTTATTACACTTTATCAGGACTAAGTATGTTACGTCAAGCTAGCATTTACCCGTGATGCATTAAACTGAACTAAAGACCACACGACAATCGCAGAGGTGCTTTATCTAGGCGGTTTTCGCCAGCCCTCACCAATCTCAGTCGTGTGAATCAATGAAGATTTTGCAGGAAAGTGGCCGTTGAGCCACGACCACTTAATCTGTTTTCGCTGGCAGATAGCTACTTGTTCGATGTTATTTCAATTTATATTGCATCCAAACGTCGTTATTGTGTAAAGGGAGTCTGTAAAAAACGAATTTCCTCTGCATGTCCTATTTATTGACTGACAGAAAAGGTTGTATGCCTCGCACCCGCTGTACTTCATTGATTTTCTGCGAATAATGGCAGCAAAAGGGGGCAAAAGATGGGTACAGAACACTGCTCAATTGTTAGTGATGCACGCACTGGCACATCACATGACATTAGGGGTCATGGTTGCCCAGTGCAGCCAAACCAATTGTGGTAAGCCTTTACTGAACAGATTCGCTCAGTTATTTTTACAAGTCCGGTTTACGCAACTTCTAATCTTCGCCGTCTCCTCTTTTTCTGCATAAAAGGCGTAGTTTGGAAGTTAAGTTAGCTTTTGGTAACTATCAATCCTAGCAGAATTCAGCGGCTGTGCCGATGTGCCGAGGTTGCGAGTCCTTTAGTTTTAGGAAGACTTTTAAGGCAAGAGAAGACAACATAAAAGGCCTTAAAAATGTTCTCCCTACTGCTAATGAAGGATTTCGTGACGTGTTGAATTATTCAGAGCAAAGGTTTCCGCTGCAGAAACCAGCTTTCCCCAGAGCCCACTAACCTTGGCCGGCTGGTCTTGGGCTTGATTGTCAAATGGAGGGTCTGAAGCCGCAGCCATTTTCTCCAAGACAGTAACCGGACAGTCGTCGTCTTGAAGAGACGTACACGGAGAGATGGTCTCTTTCGTCGTTCCGCTGTGTCCTTTCGTTTTGTGAGTCGTCTTCCTGCTCTTCCGCTTGCCTTTCCTGGCTTTAGTACGGCTGGCTTTGTCAGGCTTTGGCTGCAGTGCGAACAACATAGGAGGCAGCACATCGGCAGATTTGCTTTGCTGTGAAGCTCCGTGGATAACAAAATGGGGAACATGCTGTTCAGAAGTTCCTGGCCTAGGTTTAAGGTCGGTTTGAGCCGAAGGTGAGTGCCCCGGTCTGCGGTGCATGTTGTTGTTGTTGTTGTTGTTCCTTGATATTGGCGCATACCCAATCAGGGGATCGGCCAAACATCAGTCGTTAATTCGAATGAGATTACTGCCTAGGTGGATGATTCAAAGAAAATTTGAAAAATTTGGAAGCTTTTTTTTACTTGTGATGGAGTAATTGAGTTTGGAATTTGGTCAATATTGAAACAAAAAAAGGAAATAAATAAATAAATAAATAAATAAATAAAGAGAAATAAGAAGAACAAGGAGAAGAAGAAGAAGAAAGGGAGAGGAAGACTTGAGCTTCTTCTGCGTCGTCGAATCACCATGCCCGGTGCGCACGGGCAGCGTTTGGAGATTGGTCAATTAACCATTGGGTAGAATTTTCTGAAAAAAAAAACTGGTATTGCTTTAATCGCCCGTCTCCTTTGCTAACAGGAACGACATGTTTCTTTTGATACAGTGTCTACAGTGCTGTCAGACGGAGCTCCACCACAGCGCCGCAGCCGTGGGTAAAGTTTTCTCCGACGACATTCCCATTTTTAAGACAAACCATTCACAGGGCAGAGCGCCTGCCGTTGCGCTGGGAGTTTCCGTTTTAGTCTGTGATGCCATGGGCGGTGCGTCGAATTCGGTATCTTAGCTCGACTAACTTTTTCTCTTTCGAGTCTTGCTGGCACCTTCATTTTTACGTTTGTATTTTCAAATGTACTTTTGAAGGCTTAGTATTGTTTTCGGTATTTGAAAAGATTGCATTCTGTTGGTTAGGTTAGGTTAGTTTCGGTTAGGTTACGTAACGTAAGAGAGAGTGTAATAGTGGAAAACGAGTCATTTTTCTGCGAAACGCCGGCGGATGTCAGCTTTGTGTAATGCTTCTAGTACCATAGGACGAACTCTAGACACAGCGTTAGTCTTAAGGGCTATACAACGCTAGTGTAAACGGCCATTGTGACAACTTCACCTCCGATTTTGGATAAACTCTGGCCCTTAAAGGAGCCATGAAGACAAAACACAACTTTGTGTTATTCGAAAGATTTCGTGTTTTGTAGTGCCCAGAGCGCTTGTCCGAATGCTTGAGATGCTTTATTCACTAAGAAAACAAATAATTCAAGTTAAAATTTTCAATTGGCCGCTAAATCGTGCGTTTTCGTCGTCTGCAATGACATCACAGGGCCTTGTTTGCCGTTAGTGAACCTAGATGGCGCCACCACACCGCGGCAACCCGTTTTCTTCCTTTGGTTTGCTTGTGAACGTATTTGTACCTGGCTTGTTTTGTTCATGGAGACAATCGTTTCGTGAAACATGGGGCTCGCTTGACAAATACGGCCACGTAAGACATCGTCGGTTACGCCAATCGGCAGTGTCGTCTGAAACAACCCCAAAGCCCCGCAGTCCTGTGCAGCTAAACCACGCATCGTGCGCGCAGTACCAACAGCAGTACGTATCGGTACTTCTATGTTTACGTGTGCTTTCGTAACTTCCGCTGTTTGTCCCACCATTCCTAGGGCTTAAAAAGAATGTGCCATAAATTTAAGCGCAAATAGCTCGTACGTCAAGCTTATAAGCTCTGCCTGATTTGCGTTTGCTTTTGCCGCCCTTCGCCATGCGTGCAGCTGTCTGGTATGACATCATAGGTTCTGTTGGGGGAAATGAGTTAGTGGTTCGCATGGCCATTCCCTTTTTTCCTAATTATGTAGCTTATTTGAGCGAAGTTAACGTCAAAAGTGGTGTCAGTATGATTCTAACGAGGCAATCTTTTGAATGAACCAAACTTGTGTTTTCTCTTCATGATCCTTTAAGAAGGAAATCGTCGTTATGGCAATTCCTTCGCAGGCGTTCTGGACTTAAAAAAAAAACAGCCAGGGTCGCCGCACTCCATAATCGCTACACCCATGAACAATCCTGGTTACTCCTTATTCGTGTGGAAGTACTTGCTAGGAATAATACCTGGCAAGATATTTAATACGGGTATTCCAGCTCAAGCAAACTTGCAACAAAACACCGACACACTGGCAATACATCTGTGTGTAGAAATTGCATTTGCGTCCATGTTTGTTGCGGCACTGGCTACGACCTCCAAGCATTGTGTTTGACATCATTAAATTAAGAAAAATGTACCCGAAAGGGTGGCAGGATGCAGTCGCACTGATAGACGAGCTGGTAAGACAGGCTGTGAGTTGTGTCTCCACCTTGGGGACAGTTCTCTTCGCGTTTGTGCTATCTTTTAGAAAATTCACACCTCCATTCAAAAGCAGTCACTTTGCTTTCCCTGTGCTTTCCTAGGTGTGATTTACTGCTGCCGTCCCTTCCTGAAAATGTATATAAAATGAAAAAATAGTACAGTCACACTAATAAAATTCCAGGGGTTCCTAGAATTTAGTTTGATTTTAAACTCTCAGAAATATGGTATGGCGACAGCTTTTGTTGTGATGGTCATTTAGTTTGATCCCATTTAAACACAAAACCTTAGTTTCTTATCACTTTCGCTGCCCTTGTGTTTTTTTTGTACATGTCGGCTGTGTTGAAACTTTAGTATCATCATCGAGGCACCGTTCAGATTATCATCAATAAAATGGACTCGTTTGGTGCAAAAATGCGAGGGCGGACCGGTGCTGGGTAATGTCCACCGCTGGAGACAAGGGGTGACCCAGAATGGGGCCAGTGCCCTGTATGTGCGGCCTCATGCGGCATGAAGTGTAGCGCTGGTCGTATTCGGGCGCGCCCGCATACGTGGGATACCACCCCTAACAAAGTTACAGGAGGTTCTTTTTACGCAGGGGCGTACAAAATGGACAGGTATCCGCAAACACCGTTTGCGAGCGGGAAGGGCAAGCATGGATAACTGGTGGGGTTAAGGTAGTGCAACTCGGAGCCTCTGCAGAAATACAGAGAAGCAGTAGCATACAAACTGCATGCTGGTTTTGGTGTGTTTTAGTTGCCCAACTTGAACAGCATTTCCCTTTGCGTGTAACACCCACACGCAGGTTTATTCGCGACTTCGTTCACCAGGAAGGTATTCTACCCCCGGAAGTGATTATTTCTTTGAACAGTTTCTTACCAAAAGTGCCACTGCTTCATTGCTGAATTCGAACATTATGGGGATTGAAACCAAATACTCGATGGTGACAAAATATAACCATAGAACAGGGAATGAAATTGAGCAGCTGCGAGTGCTCGCAATGTCCGCGTCACAGATTTCCGCGTAATGAGCTACGCAATGTCCGCGTAATAACGCTTGTCCTTGTCTACTGTGTCCCTGTTTTAAGTGAAGTGAAGTGAAGTGAAGTGAAGTTTATTTTCCTTTTCATAGAAAAAGGGGGACCGAGGCAAAAGGCGGTTAAGCCTGACGAGGCCTCGGTACCCTAAGCCTGTAAGTAGTACAGATGCAAAGCAAAAACAGCTTAATACATAGAATGGGCAGCAATCAAATACAAAAGTAATATATAAGCAGTAACCTTACTAGAATACAAAACATGTGCACAATCATGGGCAAATACAAATTGATACTTGTACGAGTTCAATTTCGTACAAACGGATGAAATAAAGTAAATCATTCGACTTAAGTGCTTGTGTGAAAAAGATAGAACAATAGATATATACACTTACATCCATGTACACACATACATACACATACGCATATATATCAAAGACGTAAGCTGCATTTTTACATTAGAATTTCACCTTCAATCAGATGCTGTTTGGTCTTTTTTTTGAACATGTTTCTAGATAGAAAAAACTCATCAGGAAAGGGGAATTTGTTTAGCGCATTGGGTACCTGACAACTCAGTTTTTTGTTCACCGTATTTGTTCGCGTTCGCGGACTCTTAGTTTTACTACGCGAAGATTGTAACCTATGTTGCTATCAGGAACAGAGTACAAGCAATTCTGGTGAATGTATTGAAGAAGCCGCAGATAATACACTTGGTCGGCTTTTAATATGGAGTGTTTTACAAACAATGGTTGCGTGCGTAAGTTTCGTGGTGCACCATAATATCCCTCAATAGCCCGCAAGGCTCTTTTTTGCAGGACAAGTAATTTTTGGTAATTGGAAGACGTGGTCGTACCCCAAACAAGATTACAATAAGAAAGTCTTGAAAAAACAGGGCATTATACATAGACACTTTTAACCAAACAGGCAGTAGATTAGAAATCCTATAAAATAGGCCAACAATTTTACTTAGTTCAGAAGTAAGTTTGGAAATATGAACAGACCACGAAAGATTTCATTAAACCACACACCAAGAAATTTTTGGGAAGAACTTGATTGATTGTTATACTGTCATAATGAATATGTATACAATTAGTTTTCCACGGTGTTGATGGGCTTGAAAATAATATATTTCGTTTTGCTTATATTTAAACTAAGCTTATTCCTCAGTAACCAATCACGAAGGTTGATTTAAATAAGCATTGACCATATTTTGAAGCACCGGTAATGAACAGGAAGAGAAGAAAAAGATTAGTGTCATCAGCGTACATCACCAGATCGGGAGAGTTATGTATGCCGGCCTAGGTCATTGATATATGTAATAAATAATAACGGCCCTAGTACTGATCCCTGTGGGACACCATGCTTAACCACCTGTATATCAGAGGATATGTTATTTGTTCGAACATATTGGGACCTATTGCTCAGATAACTCCGCAATAGGTTCAACGCAATACCTCTAACCCATAGTTACAAAGTTTCTTAAGAAGGGTCTCATGGTGTACGCAATCAAACGCCTTGCGAAAATCTAAAATAGGCCAAGGGTACATTTTTTGTTTTCAATATTATCGATTATTTTGTCTTTAACACTAAGAGTGCTTGCTCTGTGGTCTTATTTTTCGTGAAGCCATATTGTGAATCAACAATCACATTATATTTGTGCAGAAAATCGGCTATCCTAGAATTGATAATACCTTCAAAAATTTTTGACAACACAGGCGAACAGAAATTGGTCGGTAATTCGACAGTTCATTTATATTGCCTCCTTTATGTACTGGAACGACTCGGGCCAATTTGAGATCTTCAGGAAAACACCAGTTGACAGCATTAGATTTGCAATGTGTGACAAGACATCGCATATAACGGCGCAAACGTGCTTAACGGGATCACCTTTATATCATCGTACCCTGCAGATACGTCATTTTTAAAGAAAGGATCAATGTAGCTACTTCTTGAGGAGTTGTGGGCGCGAGTACTATAGAATTGAGTAAGGGAGTGGTGAGGCTCAGTGAGCTATTTACAGGAGTTTGCGTGACAGAATTTGGAGAAGCGACATTAATAAAGTAGTCATTCAGGGCATTTGATAGCTCGTGACCTGTTAATTTACCATTTTCTGTGATTATTTCATCAAGTTGCATAGATTTGGTTTTATTGGTCAAGTTGTTGACCTCTCGCCAAACTTTACGACTATCATTTTGAATGCGGGAGAAATTTCTTACATAGTAGTCCGATTTCGCGTTTTTTAGATCTTTGTTGAGTTTATTTCGATATTTTTATACTCAGCAAGTAGAGTGAGATTTCTGCTGCTGAGAAAGTCGTGATACATGCTATTTTCTTCTTGATCCTTGAGTAAAGTGATTGGTTCATCCAAGGCTTCTTAAACTTCTTAGGAATAATTTTTCTTTCTATTTGTGGGAAGGCGGTGTTATATTGGGTTATGAACATATCTATGAAAGCAGAATATGCTGCATTGACTTCCGTGATCTTGTATACGGGCTCCCAATTAGTATCTTCGATTCGTTTGTGAAAGTCGTTGAGCGCAGATCATTGAAATCTCTGATCATGTGGGTAACAGTGTTTGTTATGGCATTTATTTTGAGGGGTATGAAGCAAAATATCGGCAAATGGTCACTAATATCGGAAGATATTACGCCAGACTCAGTGTGCGGAAGCTGTACATTGGAGATACAAATGTCTAATAATGTGGCCGTGTTGCAAGTTATTCTAGTCGGTAAACTGATATAATTAATACATGCATACGAGGAGAGGAGACTCTGCAATTCCCTTGCATGAGCGGCGTCCGATAATAGGTCAATGTTTAGGTCACCCATTAAAATGAAAGGTAGCTTAGTGGAGTCGAGGAAAGGAAGAGGCTTTCCAAAAAATCGAAGAATTGTGATTTGTTACCCTGAGGGGGTCTGTACATAGCAACAACGATTATATTTTTGAGAGATATAGCTAAACATTCAACATTGGAATTTGTGATTGTAACATCGCCAATCACAGAATGTGAGTGACATTTTTTAACATATACAGCAAGCCCACCCCCTCTTCCATGGGGCCTGGATAAACCATTGTAAACATAGTTATCGAAGGAGCACACATCGCTGTCAGTGCCAAACCATGTTTCTGAGAAAAGCATAACGTCGAACTCAACCGACAGTGACCCAAGTAATAAATCAACCTCGTTTCGCTTGTTTTTCATGCTACGAATGTTAACATGGAAGGCTGAAAACAATTTTTTGTTGACACTGCTAAAGCTAGAATTAAAGTGATCGGTTTTGTATCTAATACAGGCAGGTGGAAAATGCATGGTGACAATTCAGGGGTGACGAGCATGCTGCAAACATCTCATTCTTATTACGTCATCTTGGTCAGATCAGACAAGTCCTGTATCCTCACAGCGTCCATTCGTTCGTCTTTCCGCGCATGCGAATGCACTTCTTAAGCGAGCCTGAATCGTCCGCCGCCGTAGTCCGCATAGCAACAGCTGCGGGTGCGCGCGCTCCTCGTCTTCCTCCTCGTCTTCCCTAGCAACGGGGGGAGATGGGCGCGCGCTACTCTCCTCCTCTCTCCGCTCAGTGACTGCTGGTGTTGGGCGCCTCCTCATGGCACATACCCACGTGAGAGATTGACCAGGAATCGACGCATACTCCGGCGACGGTATCTTCGTGCTAACCCCTCGACTCGCCCACCACTATCAACGCCGGTTTCATCGACCTGGCCTTTGCGAGAAACTGCCAAGTCCGCACCGTCCTCCAGGACCCATCTTTCTTTTAAGTGCGAATGCAACCGTGCATTCGCACTTACACACTCTCCCCCTCGGGGAAGTGCGAGGGAATTTTTTTTCTGCGCTTAAGGTGAACGTTATGGAATACCAACTAGCCCGAACGCAAGCCCTTCATCAAGCTGTGGGGGACACTGTTGACAAGCTGTCAACGGGAGGACCAACTCTCCTGATGGCACAGGCCAAGGTGGCTAGGGCAACGCATGAATTGTCCGGACTAGGGTTGCACTCTCAATTTCGAGCTCATCAAAATGTTGTTTTATCTCTTTTTCTCTCAGTAGAAAAACTTCGCAGTGAAGCGTCGTCGAAGTTTTCGTCCCATCTGTACACAAGATAAACATCGGTGCACGAATCATCCTCATTGGTAGAAGATGACGAAGACGGAAAGCAGCCAAACTTTTACAAGCAGATTTTTGGCCAATTCTCACAAGGGTTAGCGTTATGATTCGAAAATACTAACCCACCAACCATCCAATTGACGGTCCAGATAGCCCAACGCGTCACAGGCGTCCACTGATCAGCCCCGCGATTCAAGTTTCTACACCCTCTCGTTGCGCGCTTCGTTTTCCTCTTCTTCATTGCCTACTAGAACCTCATCACACGCTTAATTCCTTGGGAACTATACGCAGTTTCGGGATCAGTGATGCAAATATTATCCCCATAGTGGTGTTCCGGAGGTAAATTATTTTTCAATGATCTACAGGCCTATGCCCTCTTATTTCAGTTACTGCTGTGCTACCTCCACGCTGGAAGCTTCTCTACATTACATCAAAACTGCCCAGCAGCCGATACAGTGCCATATTGTTCTACGCTGAGCAGTTGCATATCTATACAGACTCGTGACTTCTCAGTGCTTGACCTGTCTTATTCCTCACGTATAGTGTCAAGATTTATTACATGCCTCGGCCTCAAAGTGCACGTCTTGTTAGAATATCAAGTAATTGATTATGCCTGCGGCTCAAAATAGTGGCTTTACCTGAGTATGTGAGGTCACGTTGTCTTGTTATCATCATCATCAAGACCCTCTTGTCAATGACTTACCACGTACTTGAACCGTCAGGTGGGTTACGATTTCCCTTTGAAGCATGGACAGTCGTCGGCAAATCGCCCTGTGAAGTTACTGGCAGTGGGCCGCGCAATTTGAGTGTCATCCCGCTTAAGATGACGATGAAGAGAGATATTGCTTTTATTTGGGAAGATTGTTCTCGGTCAGGTGTGGGGAAAAAGGGAGTACAAGGTAGTGGTGTTGACAGCATTGGACCTCGTGCAAGTTGGTTAAAGTTCCAGCAGTAAGATGGTTGGAAACCTTTAGAAGCCGGGATAGTTCGTGGGCGGGGGGCGTGGATTGATGAGAGGAGAGGGAGAATTTATTTGCAGTTTTACACATTCATTTCATTATACAACTCATAAGTATACGCTCCGAAATAAAAAAGCTACGTTTTTCAACTTCAGAAACTCTGCACACTCAGGTAATGCGGTCACCCTACAAAACTAAGGTCAGAATTGAGCGATTTGCACTATATGTTACATCATCTTATGCGTGCTTGGACATAACCTAGTAAGCTGATCCATGCTCGACTCCCTGCTCTCTGCTGTAAGTGTTTCGCAGGTGAAGTGCGAAGCTTTCTGACGTGGCTTGGAGCTCTTGGGTTTTGTGGTTTTGTAAGAAAGACTTGCGCCATTCCAGGCAGGTGACCGCATAGAATGCGGTTGCGGTAAGCACAGTGACGCCGGAGAACTTCACCAGGGTCTAGTTGTTCACCGAGTTTGGCGGGCAGAACATCGTAAGCACGCGTTCCAGGAGTCGAGGCCCATTGTGCACCCCCTTGCGAGGCCTGCGGTAGAAAGGATAAAGTTGGGAGAAAGGTTTCGTTTCCCCGCATCACACAAGAGAATACCAACCGGAGCAGGTGGAAGCCTTTAGCATCAACGGGAACCCAATGCTGAAGGCACAATCATGCACCCACCCCTTTCTTGAAACTTTTTAGTACGGGCGGCAATCGTCTTCGCGGCCATTATTTGAGCGACGCTTTAAAGCCGTGGCAGTGCTTCCGAGGAAGTTATACCACTAATGTGTGCCACAGTGCCACAGTGATTTAGAAAGCCGACGTAGTAAGTGAAGAAACTTTAAAAATACATAAATTAGGCTAATGTTACCAGGCAATAAAAACAATGACGACGCAGTCCTACTTTTGCCCCCGGGAAACCTCATACAAGCCACTATTATGGAAATTGCTGTTTTTATAGCCCCGCATGTCCCTACAAACGGTGCGAATAGCGTGGCAGTTCAGAACATAAACCTATTTTTGTCAATGTAGCACAGGCTGACGTGGCTAATAGTTTGGAGCGAGCCCAACGTGAATGCACAATATTCTACAGCGTAATCTTTTGGATGGCATATTCATTTTGCGAACCACAAACAATATTGTTGCAATGCAAGTTTCTGATGCGACATATTTTTTCTACCTACTAAGCCTATGTTTCAAAAAAATGCACCACATGCCTTGTTCTCAAGTTAAGCCAAGCATGAGAAGATTACAACCCACTTCCTTGTACGTTTTTGAGAACTTCTCGAGGCAGCAGGAAAGAAAACGATTCTGTCTTCTGAAGACGATCACGCTGTTTCCAACTTCGGGAAAAAGCTCTCGTGCCAGTGCGTCCTCCAGGTTGTCGAAATCCTCAGTGCGACGAGATTCATGTCGGCGTAGATCCCACAGTACTTTCACCGAATAAGCAGCCCTAGGGCATCGCTTAGACGATTGATGCGAAAATTGGTGCGGTTCCAGTTGTCCTTCACGTACCACTATAAAATCACGCGATTTTTGACATGAGCACTTAAGTGTTAACGATGAATCCTGAAGTTTGGCAGCTCAAACACCTGTCTGAGGAACCTACAAAAAAGTGCCCGAATGAGTATCCAAATACGTCGTAATCCGCTGCTGCACGAGTGTAATGTATGCCTATGAATTGGCAACCACTGGCTTGCAGAAACTCACTGCAAAACGGAGGGTACTGTGTCAGGGCACATTCAAAATACACGATGAGACAAATGATAGAAATATACACGCGGAATCGGCAAAAGCGTTTATAATAATCGTTTTTACAACGAGGAGACGAAAGTTAGCAGAAAATTTTTTTTCGCCCGAACGGCAAAATTAATTAGTCATTGTGACTGTTCGTAAACAGTACTGGACAAAAATTTCAGAGCGGGTAGACGTATTTGCGGCATATAAACAACATAAATGCTAAGAGAAAACATTTGAGTTTCAAAAGTTTAATGCGGGAACATTAGTTGGCTGTATACCCTATAAGAAGTGAAAGAGTCCGGGTAACCCTTTAAAGCAGCTCAACTGCTGGTCCCATTAATTATTCCTTTTTCGAGCCTCAGATTACTCATCTTACCACAGCATAGTCGTGCCCAGCAACCGGGAGTCGCCGGCATCTCTCGGGGAGGAGGTCAAGGCGTTCCTTGAGGAGTTGCCAAGCGCCCTCTGAAACAGCATCGAACTCCCCTACGCGGATTGGGGAATTCTCCGGCAATGAAGTTACCGAACGCTGGACCAGACAGAGTCCGGCTATACCTTCCACAGGAGGGTTAATTTACTATTTTTTTCAGAACCATAGTATTCCTTTAAAACAGCGTTCCTGAACTCACTGCAGGAGTTCTGAATCTGTTTCTTCATGGCTTCCCTGATAGTACCTGCTACACATTGCCCTCACGAGCTGTAATCACGTGTCACCACCCAACGGCTAGGAATTTGCTAGAAACAATTTCTAGCGCTGTTACAGCAAATGTGCAGCAGTGGCATCAGAGCATCAACTTTTCAACGCTTAGGTACTTCCGCAACACATCCTTGATATCTCCTGCGTGGCCGTTACTCCAGCTGTCGCCATGATACCGTGGTACTCCCTCCATAGACACTTTCATACCACTAAGGTATGTTTACGGCCAATCACTATGTGGATCATATGAACCATTTGGAGAGCTGAACGCACCAATAACAACTTCCGCATCTCCGTTGTGGACGCCTCTGCGGTCGGTATGGGTATCATTACGCGAGCTCCTGAGGAATCGATTGCACGGTTATAACTAACTCCTTATGAACTTTGCTGCCCCACAGAGCGGTACGTAGGTCTTACCACTTAGTATGGACCCTCATTGCTGTCGTTACTAGTCCAGACCGTGAACTTAGTAACTCATGCTTGTTTGATACAAACATTCAGTGATAGTAATAAAATTCTGTGAATAATTGAGCATAATAACAACAGCACTTTTACCACTCCAAATCACGATTTAAACGTTTTTGCAAATCCACATGCTGACTCGTACAAGCGCACATTCAAATGCATAATTCCAAATTATGGCTAAAATATTTGAGTTTTCCACAAGCCCACTGACTCTATCAGAGGACTCTCCGCTGCTGGCTATAAAAGCATGAAGAGCAGATGTATTTCCAAGGTAAATAAGTTATACTGGATCTCCAAGTTCATCCCGTTGGGATTTCTTGATCAATTTACTTCTGGTATGTGCGTGTTGAATGTGTCTCTGCCCTGCAGCGCGCTCAGCCGGTACACATTGTCACACGTAGCTGTTTACTGGGTTAGGAATAACGAGTTAGTCAAAACATGTATCTAAGGGGAGCGCTATTCAGTCGGTCATTCCTTCGGAAGGTCTGGTGCGCACTACCTGTTTCAGTTAGTAAACCTACGATGGCTACATTTGTAACCTCCAGTCACAAAAGATGCTGTGACATGTCAGTGGTTAGTGTCCTGTTAGTATATGCTACCACCTTTTTTATGAGCTTGTGGTTACAGCATCATGGTGCTTCAGCGCGGACGCATTTGCTGGACATCTGAAAGGGCGATGCACTTACATATCTGTGGCCGGTACACAGTACTACGTCAGCACGCCCGAAACGACACGGTGCGGGTCCAAGCAACTTATTGTGACGTGATGGGAGTCCAAAGACAGACGTATTGTGCGTCTGTAAATGGGCTGCCATCGACGCGCCATTCTAACACGATAACATGGGGCAGGCTTTGAGTTTTTGTTTCGGCTCAAGGCAGCTGAGGCCGCCGCATACGGGTGAAGCCACATTTTCCGTTTTACCACAGTCCAATAATTCCCGTCATTGCGAAAGGGATACCCTCCATTTCTGTCATATGATTTTGGATTCTAAGGCCTTGCTTATTTTATAAATTTGAATTCCGTAGCCCAAGGGCACCTACTAGTGAGTACTTTTCTGGAGCATTCCTTTATCGTTGACTCTTCGCAAGCCATGATCTAGAAATCCTTTCTTCAAAAAACACTGAGTACCCTGCCCTAATGCAGGAAAATATAAAAAGCCAAGCTTACAGCAAATCAAAATGGTAGAGTTAGATAAAACTTGTTTATCCGCGGTCGGTGATCTGTGTTTCATTGGTCCACTGAGTTCAACTTTCTGCACTGTAGAGCTGTCTTCTTTGCCGCCGTCATAAACCCTTGGTACAGCTGTAACCGGCTTTGCTTCATTTCGGCAGTTAGGGTTAGATATACAGTAAAAACTCGATATAGCAAATTTTAAGAGACTGCTATAAATAATTCGTTATTTTTAATAAACGTTATAGCGAAAACATAAAATAGGCGCGGTAAAAATTGTGAACGAAACAAAAGCATCCACCTAGCTTTACTGGGAACACGTGCACATTCGCGTTAGCCCATAACGCAGGTCCGCAAGCACGTTTATTTGAAAGAAATCGGTGATCTTTGCCTGACGTGTGCCACTCAACTGCTGCAAGAAGAACGATTTGAAGCTGTCCACGTTCTTGTGAACTCCCGTGGCGGCATTGGTGCACCTGCTAAGAAAAGTGCGCATTTTTGCTACGCACTTCGAAACATTGGAGTTAAACACGCCTTCTTCGCCTTGGCTTGCGGGCACTGTCTCAGCGTCGTCGTCATCGCTCTTGGCGTCCTCGTCACTGGTTCCATCATCGCGACGAACTGTGGGTCTCCTCGATTTACCAGCCCCGGACGGCCCGCGGGCAGTCCGAGGACTGCCTTCGGACTGAGGTCTCATAGGAATACATAGAAAAATCGAGCACCGGATCGCGTCCTGGGCAGTCAGCGGACGGTCCGGGACTGATAATCGAGGAGGCCCTGTGTTGACGATGTCTTCAGTCATCAGTTCAGCAGACGTGCATGCTTCATCGTCACTCTACACGTAATTTTCAAAAGTGACTGCAGTGTCCATGGCGAGCTTTGTCCACGGCGAACAAAGACGGCGAAAAAGGCTAGCATGGCGGCGAGACCCCCAAGTTTAGGCGATGGCGATAGAGCTAGCGCACATTTAGTATGCTGATGAGAATAGTTGTACATGCCCACCAGTAGTCGTCGTTCACACCAACACGAGTCATTTTGTACACTCGGAATTCGCTATTTCGAAGTGTTGTTTAATATGAGGATGATAAAATTCGATACGTTATTCTGAAATTTGTAGTAGTGAAACATTTTTAATTAGAAATAATGGGGATTGGTTGGGGATTTTCAAAACGTTCGTTACTATGTAAAAAAATTGCTAATCTGAGGTTCGAAATACCGGCATTTGACTGTATCAACCTCCATTTTGTAGGCGTCGTCGGACTTTGCAGCCGCTCCAAATTGGTCGGTGGAACGCACAATTGAGGCGTTTTTTTAATGAGGCCAAATCCAAAAAACGGAACTAAGATAAAATAGCAGTGACAAGAAAAACTCGTAAAATTTCCCCTAAGAAAAGGTGGCAAGAAAATAGATGAGATAACTCCCTGCAAACTTGTACGCAGATCATAGTTCATATAGAAAATGAGCCAGATCATATTATTGTACGAATTGATATGACTCAAATTCAGTTAGTTGCCCAGTGGTAGTTTGCTTTTTGCGGGACAGTTCGGACTGTTTCGTAGATGTTTTCAGAAGTTTTTTATTGTTTTTCGGAGCGTCTTTGAAATGAATTCAGACGGCACTTGAATGATCGGCGAAAGATCTGTCCCCAGACACCGACGACAAAGTGAACAGAAGAAGTGAACGAAGTGAAACTGAGATGTCAGACAGGCATTTCATCTCGTCTCCCCCCGTCCCTACGGATTAAATTTGGTGATATTACTTTTTTTACTCCCTATTTCCCATTTTGGTACTTACTAAATAGCCGCCGCTTACATGTTCAGGCGAATTCACCCCTCCACCCCCTCTGTGTAAGGGTACAAGCCACCTCACTGAGGTGAATAAGAAGGTATGAGCAGTTTCTTGTGAAATGTTTTGGAAATTCATGGCAGGGCAATGGAAGGGTCTGCCTACTTCGTGAGTTTCTTCGGGCGTGCTAAGAAAATTATCCTACGGAAGAATTCGAAAAAAGCTGCTAATGCTGCCAACAGGACTCACCTGCACCTCATGTTTTGTTCTAGTGTTCTAGAAGCTATGTTGCATATGTTTAATTCTTTCTCCGCCAAAACTTCATCGCGTCGTTTCTGAAAGTCACTTTAAATACAGTTTTCTTAAGAATGCCGCACGAACTTCCAATGTTTCAATTCAATACGAGCCATATCTAAACGTATTATTCCAATATCACTGAAATTCCCCTCATGTCTTTTCATTACATGTGGCAATAAATTTTTCCTAGCTGACTTGCAAACATATCACATATTCGTCATCGCGACGAACTATGTTGACGATGCCTTAAGTCGTCAGTTCAGCAGACGTGCATGCTTGATCGTCGCACTACACGTAATCTTCAAAAGTGACTGCAAGCGTCCATGGCTTTGACCGCGTTGCATTTTGGGCCGGTAATTATTTGCTGGCTTTCTTTCTCAAATTCACTTTAGCTGGATATTGCTAATTTCTAAAAAAACCACACTCGTAATAATAGGCTGAACTTTGAAGGTCATTCTATTTTCAAGGTTTTCAGGTTCCGCACTGATAAACCGGACAGACAAATACATTGATTTTGTGACACTGTATGGCTCCTTGAGGAATATTACCTCATAGGACCACGCATGATCACAGAAGGAAAGAGCTCGTACTAGTTTGTTAAGCCATTATAGTCTACTCCGTCCGAACGTCGTGGGTGACGTTTAGTGGGTGTTGCTTCTCCTTCAGATTTTGAAAAGGCTCATGCTTAAACCTTTTCGCCACCCTACACCCCAGAAAGTATACTGCCGATGGAAACGGAGTGTTCGTTACATCGAGTCGTTTGTCACCGTTCAAGCGTGTCTGAAGCCGACACCACGTGGAGCTAGCGCCGAAAGGGAGCAACAAGAGAAAATAAATACTCAAAACGCGCACGCTTGCAACAGTTATGTTTATCCGCCGCCCACCGAGTCACCATACGTGGCAGAGAGATGCAGACGCTACCTCGTACCCACGAAAAAGAGAGCCTTTATTCTTGTTACACGATATTTATAACCGGGCTTGCGGTTGCTGATCATGATGCTGGAAATTGGCCACCTTAGCATTGTGCGCCACCTGATGGCATGAACAGAACTACATTACACAACACAACAAGTTACTTTGCGGAAAAAGAATAATTTAAGGAGGCCCCAATATGAATGGAATGAAGCGCAAAAACCATAGCGCGAAATTGCAGGAAACAAATAGTATGAGATACAGAGAAAGAAAGAAAGAGTGAAATAGAGAGGAGGAGATATGAGAGAGTTAGGCGGCAGAGGGAGATTACAGAAAAAAAAGACTAAGCAATAGAACACCCAGGCCCACCCAAAATGTGTCCATTTGTTTCGGGTCTCGTCGGCTCCAGAAGTGAAGCCCTTTCCGGCCTTTTGTCAACCGTGGTCGCGTTTTCCGTCACGCCTGTTTACAAGACAAAGGGCGGAACCAGGGAAGCGTGCCGGTGAAAACAGACGCCCTTTCCGGTAATCACGCACGACTGACTCAATGGTCTGCCCTGCTATTTGCGACGCGTGTGGTCCACCTCGTTAGCGGCCGCGCCAAATTCTCAGTTACCACAGCGTTGCATTTGGGTCTGTCGCAGCACTAAACAGTGCTTCAACGAGGCAGTGCAGATTATTCGTCACTGGAGTGTTAACCTCTCTGGTGCCGTTTGATATTTTGGATCAGCATCTCTGTTCACCTCGTGGTCACAGGAAATTGATTTCATTTCACGACTCTACCTAACTGTTCGAAGTGAATGGTTGTAGATCACTCATAATTGCAAAGGCATAGGCTGCTCACTCACAATATGCGGCCAGGCAACTCTCTCTCTCCCCCCTTCCCCCTCTTCCACCTGATGTGAAGAGGCGGTATCCAAGGTATCCCGGCCGCAGAAATACCACACTACCTTGTGAGCATTCTCGTTACCCGGAAGGGATGAACGGGCTTGTGTCAAAGTCAAGTGGCAGTTAGTTTATTTCCCCATATCGTGGCTATGTCGTTTATAACAGGCATGAGCGACGTGCAGGCGGATGAGGGACTGTTTACAAGATGTGGGCCTTGATGGGGATGTACTATCGGTCTCACACCTCCGAGGAACCGTTTGTGAGTCGGAGAATACTGTAGTGGCCGCGGTAGCTGCTACAGTGAGGTCAAGGGCGACTTCATTTCGAATCATCAGGTTAGGACTTGGAGCTCAAGCGCGGGGCAATGGCGTTTCCTCAAGAGCTGAAGACTACCGGAACTCAGGTTGCTCGGTTGGGGAATTTCGCTGCGTCGAAGTATAGGGTGAAGGTGCGCAAAACGCAGCTCATATTTAATGTGTCTACCCGGATAAGGCGTCCCTCTTGATGGAAGATAGGATTGATTACCGCGGAATCAGGCCACGTAATAGCGGGAGCGGCTGGGGCCGCTCAAAGTAGCATTATCTCCCAGTTACATCCAGTAGGACCACGAACGAAATGCGCAGTTTTGTCAGGAAGGACCGACACCGGTGTACAAGCCAGCTGATGGAGTTGGACGATTCGTTGAGCTTCAAGCAGTTTTTCGAAGGCATTGTATGCAGCAGTTTTTGAGAACCTTGTGGGTAGAGGTGTGATGAGTGACACCCACGGCCAGGTTAAATGGCTTGCATCGTAGCCGTCTACCTTAGGTCTACGTCAATGAGAAAATTGGCGAATGCGATGCGCCTTGTGATGAATGCTTTCACGAAGCGAAGAAGGTTGCGTTGTTTAACACCATGGTTGCGGTTCAGTACTTGGGCAATGACTAGAGCTTTTAGGTGCTTATACATGAACTGCGTGGACACGCAGTGGCTAAGGAAGACTAAAAGGCTAACAATCAAACACGCAAACAACAGTGGAGAATTCAAGACAGCCAAGGTAACCAAAAAGAGGCAAGAAAGATAGAAAAGAATAAATGGAGAGGAAAAAATGCAAGCTAAAACTTCGTTAGAGATCTACAGGGCTGAGAAATTAGGCATCAGAAGGGAAAATTTCTTCGATAATTCCAAACCCAGTGTTTTGATTTTTGTGGCTAGAGCAGGTTGCTTGCGAACTATTAGCTTTGTGGGGAAGTATACACAAAATAATAGGGTATGCGTGGTCCGCGGGAAAGAAACGGAAACTATGCGGCACATGGTGTTACAATATGAGGGCATCCATCTAAATCTAAAGTGAAATATTCGGCTTCCAGAAGCCTGTAGGATTGAAGGGCAGCACAGAGGGAGTTAACTTCAAGGCTGCGGATGCGACGAAAAGAAGATTGAAATGCTGGTGGACGGAAAAGCAGAGAGGGGAATATATTGCCTAAAACAGCTACCAACTGTAACAGAAAAAATAAGTATTTTGTGCCAACTTAAGTTTTTTTGTGCCTTCCCTAAGAGCAGCGCTAGTATTAAACGAAGAGTGTACAACATAGGCATATTATTTTTTTTTTAGCTGAGATGACGCGTCATCACCCCGCTCCAAAGGGGATACCACTATCAATTAGCATCAGCATCATTGCCGTGCTTACGCTGTGCCCGAGTATAATCGGTTGCTTTGGTTTGAGAATAAAAACAAAAATTTTACCTCAGTAATAATCATAGCAGTATAATATTAAAAGTAATATCAATATGCTCCTCGGCCCGGTAACAGACGTTCCGGATCAGGTAAGCCGGCCATCATTACGGTGCTGATCAGGATTGGAAGCTTATAACCACGCTTGTCACTCGCACTACTTATAGAATCGGAACATCGGCGCTCGCCGTAATTGCAAGAGTGGCTATTAGGGTGGTTTATTTACGCAACAGTTAAAGGAGCCATGAAGAGAAAACAAAAGTTTGTTTTATTCGAAAGATTAGGTGTTTCATAGTACCCCAAGCGCTTTCCCGGAAGCAAATGATGCTTTATTCACTGAGAAATAAGGCAATTTAAGCCAAAATTTTAAATCTCCCGCTAAAATTGCACATTTGGTGACGTGAGCAATGGTGTCACACGGGCCGGTCCATGAAACAGATACTTAGTATGTCGACTCCATATAGCACCCACACGCGGGAGTCGACCGAGACGGCGGCCATTTTAAAAATGCTAGTAAAACCTAGTGCACCCGCAGCCCTAGTCATGGAATCGCCTGATCCGGAGAACAAAACTCTCGCCGAGGAGCTCCGGCTTGCATTTAACAACCTCACACCACTTGAACGCTCAACGCTTTTAAGTGCACGAGCGGCAAGAGTTGTGGGATACGCGGTGGACGGGAAAGCGACCATTCCGCGATAGCCACAACAGACGAACGCCCTGCCGTCGGCACCGCTGCCTCGTCAGCGCCGTCGCCACGGACGAATACAGACTGGTACGTATGTGCCGTATTTTTATTACGGTTAATAATAGTTCAACTTCAGTAGCAGTATCGCTTATGCCAGTTGGCCGGTGTCGTGTATGGAAAGCCGTTCGCGCGAGCTCTCTGCTTCGACCAGAAAGATACGAGCGTCAATGCGCGGTGTTTACGGCATTTTTCCTCCAAGGTCAGAGCGCCTCGAACCCGAAAATTCGTCTGCGCGACGGCGAGATGTCGAGCTCGGCCAGGCGGTTGTTTCGTACGCATTGGCGCACACGCTTGCGTGTTCGTTCGGAACTTCAACCGTTTACTCCACCGTTCTTTGTCATAAAAAGAATGTGCAGTATGTTTCACGGGCATTTAGCTCGCTATGCAAACTGTAAGCCCTGCCTAACATGCGTTTGCTTTTGCCGGCCTCCGCCAATCGCAGAGCTTAGCCCATGTGACGGCATAGGTTCTGTTGCGGGAAATGAGCTGGTGGGTCGCATGACCATTCCCGTTTTTCCTAATTATGTAGCTTATTTGAGCGAAGTTTGCGTTATAAGTGGTGTCGTTATGGTTCTAACGAGGCAATCTTTCGAATGAACCAAACTTGTGTTTTCTCTTCATGGCTCCTTTAATAACAGTAAAGTAGTGTGAGTTCCCGCGCGTACACTTTTATTAAAACTAGCCATTTTCCTGTCAGTCTTTCCTATCATCTTACGGTTCTAACCACTATCATCTCTGAGCACACTTGCATCGTTTTCCGTTGTTAGGTAAGGCTGGTTTTTTAAACATGAATGTGATCCCCGACACGCTCGCGCACAATTTCAACATGCAACTCCCAGTTCATTTTGATCGCATCACTTCAATCGATCAGTCGGTTAAAAAAATGTGGCTGATGCCTCTTTTTTAGGAATGGGTAAAACACGAAATTTAAATGTACCTTCACAGGACATATTGTACACATCGCTATTTATATTACGTCGGTATGGCACCGTTAGACGCATCAACGTTAGACACTGGATTTCATGAGCCGGAACATTGCTTAGATCCGACTGAAACCACAGCCCGTTGAAAATCGTGCGAACGAAGCGGAACCGAAATCGAAACCGAAAGGAGTAGGTGACAGATTATGTCTCAATTCTACCGCGTCCCGCGTAGAGAATACGCTGGTCATCAAGGCGCCAAATGTAGGCGCTCATTAGTGTCATGATGAACTACTTCGCATCACTTCTCCTAGACGGCGGCATCTCCTATCGAGGCTAACATACGCAGTGCCCTACATAACTCTAACAAGACAGATACGGAAAAACTTAACACCCTCATCCGTAAAGCCACGAAGCAAGCCTTTGGGATACCCATGAGCGCGTCAACCTATAGGGAACTACGCATGGGTCTGCACAACACGGTGGACGAGCTCATAGAGGGCCACCTCTCCAGCCAGAAAGCACAGCTTGCAATGACAAAAACCGGCCGAAAACTGTTGAAGAGAATCAAATGGAGCTCGTCAGAAGTGAAGCCGAAAAAGCAGCTTCCTGAGCGGTGGCGGCATAATATGTTATCAACCCACTGCCAAAGAACATGCGTACAGTTCACCGCTCCGGTCTACGAGAAGCTAGAGTGAAAGCCTTAGACAAGAAATACGGTACCCTCCCTGAAACGGTCTGCACGGATGCAGCCCCAATCCGTGGTAGAAGAGCAAAGACTGTGGTAGTCACCACAAAGAGAGAGATCCTTGTCAGTGCCAACATAATAACCGCATCAACCAAAGAAGCGGAGGAGCTAGCTGTGGCACTGGCCCTCACGCAGACGGAAGCCACGGTGGTCGTAACAGACTCCCAGCAAGCGTGCAGGAGCTTCACGTCGGGTTGGGTGGCACCAGCAACACACCGCATGCTCTCAACGAAATTCCCTCACCGAAAAGTAAGGATTGAATGGACGCCTGAACATGCTTTCAAAAAAGGCAACAAATTTGCACACCAATAAGCTCGAGAACTTGCCGACCAGGCCCCGGAGGATGTGGAGAAAGCTGTACCTTCTGTACTCTTCTAACATACCACGAAATAATACAGCATTACATGCTTAATCGCCGGACTTTCCCACTACCTCACCCAAAGCTCACGAAATCTCAAAAAACAACAATTCGACTGCTACAAACCAACACCATCCCGCGTCCAAGTAGGATTAACCTGATATCCCCCACCCAGTATCCAGCATAATGCAAATACTGCCAAGAACCTAGTACACCACGACATATTATCCTAGAGTGTCGAAAAAACATGCACCCACCACCCCTTTCTCGCATTTCTAACACTCAAGAGCAGTGGGAGACACTGCTGTCCAGCCCCTGCCTCTCGGACCAGCTCCTGCTCACCGACGGGGCAGTCGGTGCTAAGACAGCTCATGGATTCCTGTGAAGAGGGAGCCACCCCTATAAGAACACCGTGAATGCTCTTACAATAAACGTTTTTCTCTCTCTCTCTCTCTCTCTCTCTCTCTCCTAGACGGCATCTGAATGCACTTAGTGGGAAAGATATGAGGCGCGCTCGTAGACCTACTTGCGCTTGAATTCTTAGCGCAGTGGGCAGAGCACTGTGTACCTGATGATGATGATTCCTATTGGTTTTCCCTTTGAAGCGGGGTGATGACATGTCATCTTACAAAAAGGACTAATATAACCATGTTTTACACTTGGATTAATACTAGCGCTGCTTATGGCAGGCCCTAAAGCTTATTAGGCCCGAAATACTTTCTTTTCCCTGTTACAGGTGGTAACTGTCCTAGGCAATATTCCCCTCTCTGCTTTTTGTCCACCAGCATTCTAATCTTGTTTCGTCCCCTCGACAGCCTTGAAGTTAACTTCCTCTCTGATACCCTTAAATCCTAGGGCTTCTGAAAGCCCAATATTTCCTTCATGTAGATTTGGATGGATACCCCTCACATTCTAACACTATGTGCCGCATAGTTTTCTGTTTCTTTTCCGCAGACCACACATACCCCATCATTTTGTGAATACTTCTCCACAAAACTCTTAGTTCGCAGGCAACCTGCTCTAGCCTCAAAAAGCAAAGCACTGCCCTGGGAATTATCGTAGAAAATTTTCCTTTCTGATGTTCATCTTCTCAGCCCTGTACATCTCTAACCACGTTTTAGCTTCCATTTTTCCCTCCATTATTCGTTTCAATCTGCCTTGCCTCTTTTTTGGTTACCTTGGCTGTTTGGATTCCCCACTGTTCTTTCCGTATTCGTCGTTTAGCCGTCTAGTCTTCCTTAACCACTGCGTGTCCCACGCTTTCAAGTATAGGTACCTAAAAACCTTAGCTGCCCACCTTCGTTGATTCATTCCCTCAACCTCATCTCAAAGCATATTTTACTTGAGCTATCTCTAACTTCAAACGACGCCCAGCCCCTATCTCCCTGAACCTGCTTCGTTAGTTGTTTTTCCATGCGCGCCTAAGGCCAAACGTCCTACCGTTCTCTGGTTTACTTCAAGGCATGATAGAAACGTCTGATTTTAAGCAGAGTACAGCATTCGCAAACGTGAGGCCCTGCACCATTACTCCTTTCCACATTCCTCTTCCTACTTCATATTGTTATACCCCCACAGAGCTCTATGCTTCATTATAGCTGCGTTTTGCTTTCCCTTAACCTTAAGTGCTCCTCGTGAGTACTTAAGTACTTATCCCCTTCGTTTATCCACACTCCCAAATATTTATATTCCTTCCTCTAGGTAATTCGCCTTGCTGGATAGACACTACGTCGGGTGGTAGCGTCATTGAAAACCATTATTCCTGATTTTTCTCCACTGAAATTTAACCCGAGGTCAGTGGCTTCCTGGCCGCAAATATTTATTAGCCGCTGCATATCGGTTTGGTTATCAGCTAAAGAACAATGTGGTCTGCGTATAACATTCCCGGAATATGCTGTTGTACCACTTCGCCTTGCAGCATATGGTTTTAGGCTAAACCCTACTTGACTTTCTTCCAGTTTCTTTTCTAACCCTGCCATGTAAAGCATGAACAGTATTGGGCTCAAAGGGCATCCCTGTTTCAGTCCCCGATTTATGTTGTCCTTCTGGCATTTCTGTCCTTCCCAAGTAGGGTGCACTCTATTGTCTTTATAGATTGCTATAGGGAACTGTACTAACTCGTCATCTAATCCCTGGAGTTTCAGCATTCTCCACAGCCGTTCTCTGTTTACGTTGTCATATGCCCCTTTAATGTCAAAGAACGTAATCCATAGTGGTCTATTCTGTGCTTTCGCAATTTCAATGCATTGCGTTATCACGAACAGATTGTCATCCAGTCGCCTGTCTTGTCTAAATCCTTTCTGCAGTTCCCCAAGTATTTCATTTTCTTCCATCCATGCTTGAATTTCTGATTTTATCGCCTGCATTACGAATCTATACATCACTGACGTTACTGTGAGTGGTCTGTATGAATCAATACTGGCTTTGTCTCCTCTGCCTTTATACATTAAAAAAAAAAGTTCCTGCGTTTTTGCAGCCGCCCCATTCCATAGGGGCGATTTCCCGTGCAAGCCGGGTGAACTTCCCAAGCGTTGTAGTCCCGCAGAAGGGCCGAGCGCCAGGCCGGGGAGTCGCTTGTACCTATTTTACCGGTAGGTGCCGGCGCCACCAAGGAACACGAATTCACATGGTGCCTTCCACAGCCACGATGGATGCTCAACTCGCAACCGCCTGTGGCAGGAAGTTCGTGGCTCGAAGCCGGGCGCAGCCGGGTCAATGGAACTTTTTCGGGCGACGTAATTTTCGTCACGGATATGACGCCGGTGAGATCTTCCCGGGCATAAAATCTTTCGTGTTAAGAAATTAATTGCGCATAAATAATTAATCGATTAGGAGCACGGTAAATTGATCAATCCCCCACCCCCCTAGTTATAATGTTAAACATTTCGCACTTTCCGCTGTGGTGACCCACACGCCTAATATGTGACCACATCTTATGTCTGACTTGCAGCATGCCATATTGTGAAAAAATCAAACCCCCTTTCAAAGAGGGATTGTTAAAACGTAAACATTTTTCCCATGCCACCTGAGCCAAAGTCAGAGCCCAAAATCCAAGCTGCCTCAACCGTGTCGAAATGGAGCAATTGGAAAGACGTCGTATTTATAACGTGGTGGAGCCAGGTTCGAATCCGACCACGGAAAGCGCTTTTTAACACGAAAGTGTTGTATGCCCGGGTACACAAATATCTCAGTGGCGTCATATCCGTCCCGGAAGGGTCGTCGCCAGAAAAAGCGCAATTGACGCTGCGGCGCCCGGATTCGAGCCCATTCCGTCTCGGGCCCTCTCGCCGCTACTGCAGGTACCTTGCGCTCAAATGACTGCGCTACGAAAAGTGACGTGAGCAACTGTACGAACGCGCCTTATGTCCTTCCCTATGACTCATTCAGATGGTGCTGCCGCCTAGGAGACACGAAGCGAAGTAGCGCAACATGACGCTGATGAACGCCGACAGTTGGCGTCTCGATGCCAGTGCCTCAAGCGCCTTGGTGTACGGGGCATCCGACTAAAACCTGACCACAACCGCCGCCAAATCGGCCTAAACGCACCCAACTATGCTGGCAACGCTGTCTTTTTGGCCTCAAAATCTCTCCAACTTTGGTGTGAAAAATCGAGGGGCTTTGGCCATGCTGACAACGCTGACGACGTTGTTTTGTGCATTTCTTGTTTCTTGTTCGTCTGTCCGTGCTTTTGCGGCACCGTTTCAACAGAACGGACGGACGGCTTGTACGCTGTTGTGGTTTGAAAGGGCAGCTGTTATTCCAGCTGACGTTCCTAGGGTGCTACCGAGCTTCACGTCAGTCTGCGCCTCAACTTCAAACATTCAGCTTCGACGACGCAAAGGCGGAGACTTAGCGAGCTCGATTTTGTGGCCGTCTACGTCGGTGGTAGCGACAAGCTCGTCAGGAGGTAAGTGTTTAGTCATGTGATATTGCGCTTTTTATACACCCGAAGAGAACACACAAGGTGTTGCTGGCTTAAGGGCTCGTGGTAGAAGTGTAGGCTCATTTTAAAGTGGGTAAGCTACGTGCCATATTTCTTGCGAACGCGCACCCGAAAGCATAGCGTCGTGATTTTTTTTTTCTTACGGGCTCATATGCGTAACTGAGCTCGAATCTGCTAGCTATGGTGTCACTATGCTTACTACTGGTGACAGTTATTACACCGAGGTGAACGTTCACAGCCTCAGTAAGCAGAACAGGGGTTCTGGGTTGCATGCACAAATGCAAAGCGGGCACAGTTTCGGAGGCATTTATTTCGGTATCGTATGTCATCGAGACGTCGCTCACTGCTTCCATTACAGGGGCTGGTCGAAAATTTCCACTACAGCCGGTGCACGTGTACGAGTGGCCGACGGGTGACCTGCGCTGTTTCTAAAGAGAGACAGACCTACCTCAAGAGACTGCTTGTCGATGCCTTGGGCTAAGGGCGTCACTGTTCTCGTTGCGGGTGTAAGTATTTCGCAAAATCTGCGCTTCACAGTCTGTCTTTCGTAGGGGCAGTGCAGTGAAAGTATATTCCTGTTGAGTAGCTGGATTATATAAGCGTGCGTGCGTGCGTGCGTGTGTGTGTGTGTGTGTGTGTGTAAAAATACAATTTGCACCTGTCACCACAATTTCTGTTGTAATTTTTTAGGAAACATAATTGAGAATTCCTAGCGCTCGCATGCAGGAGTTAGAAGATGGAATGGATTCCACACGATACATGCCGCGACGTATTCTGTTCAGGGGAAAGTGAAATGGAGACACTCGATGCTAACAATGAACAAATACTGCGTACCATGTGGTGCACCCACCTGGTGTTGAGTGCATTCAAAGCTGCTGTTTCTTTTTTTTATCGCTAAGACTGCACTACAGAGGTTGCTGTACATGGTCGTTTTAGAAGTCAGTTATTTATTGCAATTTACTAATGAAATTGCGTTTCGGCAAAAATTTCCTCAAGCAATGCAAGTGGGGTTTTAAGATTAAAGGAGCCTCAGGTAATCGAAGAATAGGTAGCCATCGCTACTTTTTTGCTGACACGGGGCACTCCTTGACCGGCCCCACATCGCCAGTCGAGAATTTTTCTCACATTGCTCATGCCGTAGTCATCATCCTGAGTCTATTTGTGTACACTCCAGAACAGAGGCCTGTCTGCTCCATTGCCGATTTCTCCTATCCTGCTTTATCCAAATCCATCTGTTGCCCATAGGTTTTCCTCTCACACTCATCCACCGAGTGTTCCGTTTTATTCAGGCCTCTCGTTCCTTGATTGCAACCTTATAGGTGTGTGCAAGTTTTTGTAACAAAAGGTGCTTTTAAACGAGTAGTGATGCCAAATTCGTTGATGAAAAATTAATCATAATGTTTGACTTCGATCTCTACGTACAGTGCTCAGCAATTGAAACGCGATACTCTGAGCGCGTGGCTGCCGGTGCTTGTTGCGCCACAGGTGAGCGCTTGTGAAAGCGAGCTGACGCATTGTGGTATACGGTGAGGGTGAGAGTGTTCGTGATGCATGCTGACTGCATCCGGTGGACAGCCCTTCAGTGTGTGGTTCTTGGCGGCGCCATAGGGGTGCTACATGCCATGGCTTCAAAACGCTGTGCCTGCGTGCTGCGCCGCACCGTGCGAAGCTGGGCAAGCGGGCACCGCGCGCATTATGAAGAATTCGAATGCACATTTATCGCGATGTGTTATCGTGGCCTGGTGCAGCACGCAGGCGCAGCGTTTTGAAGCCATGGCATGTAGCACCCCTATGGCGCCGTCAAGAACCCCACACTGAAGGGCTGTCTCCCAGATGCACTAAGCATGCGTCACAAATGCTCTCACCCTCACCGTATACCACAATGCGTCAGCTCGCTTTCACAAGCGCTCACCTGTAACGCAACAAGCACCGGCAGCCACGCGCTCCGAGTATCGCGTTTCAATCGCCGAGCGCTGTACACGGTCACTGGCCAATTATTTTGGAATGTCCAATAATTCGAAAGCATCAGTGGTACTGCCATCTACCTGGCTGTGCCAGTGTATAACGACGTCTGAAATTTCATACGGTGAAGTTATTCGTCATCTGATTTTTCTGACTTTTTGTTTGCTGCGACGAGAGGTCCAAAATGGCCGTAATCGCAGCAGCCCCAATTCTGTTCTCTTTATCCCACAGCCTTTAACTGCAATTTTCACGTTCCCTTCCTTCACATGAAGCATTACAAGTTCCTCCGTTGTGGGTTACTACCAGTGAGATTGCGTTATCCGCGCACATTTGTTTTTTCAATTGCTTTCACATTCTCTTTTTTTTATGCTAAGTAACTTCAAATTAACCAATATATTGGGTTTTAGCTTTGAGTTATCAAGCAATTTCTTCTACTGAATTGCATGTAAAATTACTGGGACCTGAACATCACTTCCAATTAACTGAAAATTCTAATTGGGTGATTTCAAATCATCAAGAGTCGACTGCATTTGAATGGCTTGCTCCAGGGATTTAAAAGAGGTGAGGTACACTAGTGGTTGGTATGACCTTTACTTTAATGTAAGGATTTCAGCAAGTAATAATTCTTGGTTTCTTACTCATACCACCACATCAATGGGAAAGTTCTTTCCAGATTATAAATTTTGCACAGGTAGCATTGCACTTCAGCCAACATTGGCTGCAAGAGTTCCACTTTTGTGCAAGGCTTTTGTGGTACGCTTTCTTGCATGGCTTGGTGTCGTGCTAAACAACCTACCCCAAGGAACAAGCCATGCAGTGAGGCTTGAAAGTTTGCATGTTGTGCGGCAGAGCCAACTTTTATTTCTGTATTAATAAGCTTAAAATCAGACCTTGAAGTGAACCAGAGAACAGTAGGCCGTTTGCCCTTAGGAGCGCATGGAAAAACAACTAACGAAGCAGTGCACAGAGGAATGGCCTGAGCGGCATTTCCAGTTTGAGAAGCTCAGAGTAAAATATGTTTTGAGAGGAGGCTGAGAGCAATGGATCGACGTAGGTGGACAGCTAAGGTTTTCAGGTACATATACATGAAAAGCGTGGACACGCAGTGTAAGGAGGACTAGATGAAATGCAGAAACAACAGTGGAGAAGCTAAGACAGCCAAAGCAACCAAAAGGAGGCAAGGCAGATAGAAATGAATAAATGGAGAGAAGAAACGGAAGCTAAAACGTCGTTAGAAATGTACAGGGCTGAGAAATTGGACAATAGAAAGGAAAATTTCTACGATAATTCTAAGGGAAGCATTTTGCTTCTTTAACATAACATAACATCCTTTAACATAACATATAAATAGACATTTCATTTTGTGTTTAAAATATGTATTGCCTTGGTGGACTTGCTTATTTTACCCATTTTTTAAATGTAAAACTAATGCTTCACTTAATTATTCTATTGCTTCGGTTAAAGTGAAGCAGGAAACTTGTAATGCAAGTTAAAGGTGTCATGGCCATACAACTTTTCATGTGAAACACATATAAACATTTTTTCTTGCATGCTCATGCTCCCAGCGCTGCTGGAGCAGCAAAAAAAGCAAGGAAAGAACGGAAAAAACACTTTTCAAAAATGAACAAGGGCTGGAGTTAAACAGCTGTATATCGTGCTTTTCCTGACTGGGGTAAATTGAACAATGCCAACTGTTCAGCTACAAGGTCAGGATAGGTTAGGTATAAAAGAAATTTCATTGCAACACAGCTTTCTAAGGCAATCTGCTTGCCATTTCTTATTTAGAGGGCACCCCTTAAGCGCCCGCTTCGCTTCTGTGGTTTCACGTTGCTGTCGGCTTCGGTGTAACCGAATAAAGAGGGCACCAGAGATAAATGAGAGAGCAATCAGGAAGGTGGAGGTTGACATCACTATTGGCTTCGGTGTAACCGAATGAAGAAGAGGGCACCAGAGATAAATGAGATAGAGCAAACAGGAAGGTGGAGGAGGAAAGTATGGTGAAAGTATGAGGGGGAGGGCAGTAAGCAGAGGCCGCGCGAGACATGCTCGGCAGCAGTGAGGCACTGTGATAAAACACTAGAGTTGCGCCCGCTGTCGTGTATTCACTGATGACGCGGTCACTTCTGAGACACAGCAGCTATGCGCCGTGACCGAGAAGACTGCAGTTTGCACTGCAGTCCAATTTTGCATTGGGCGTATCGTAATCTTGAGCAACCTTTTTTTCCCGTTTCTTTCTTTACTTTTTTTTTTTACTTTTGAGAATTATTTCTAGCTCAGTGTTCAGAGAGGTTCACAGTATACTAGTTACGTTTGCGATTTGGCGATTATGTTTGCGATTTCTTTTAGTGCAGCCAGTGGTGAGCAAATTCAGTGTCAGATATTCTGCTACCAATCATATCAAAATCACTCTGTACAAACTGCAATGGAGGACAAAACACACATGGACTGCCGACAGAGCTCAGAACATTTATTTTGCATTCCAACTTTTTAAATGCTACTTTATCTTTATACGCAGAGTGGGCAATGGCATCAGCATGCTGGACTCCAATGTGCCAGTGTATTTGTCCAACAATGCTCAAACCATAGAAGAAATCATTGTTTCTGAAATAAACCAAACAGAACAAGCTATTTTTAGTTGAGCGCCAGTTTTCTTGTGTGAGCCATGAATCTGGCGGAAAAGCCAGCTTGTTCTATTTCACACATCTGGAGAATGTAGAAATGTGTGAAAGCTTACCTCAGGTGCCACACACACCCAATTGAACATAGCTTGCAGCATATGGAAAAAACAGTGAGAACATGTCTGTTACTGGTGGCTGGTCACAGAAAAGAACGAATAAATGCCGGACTTTTTTGAAAGACAACTCTAGCAGCAAGCCACATGGTCCGCAGAAGCAGCGCGACACAGGTCAGTGAGCGTGCTCACCCAGTGAAAGACAGCATAACTAAATAAAAATACCTTGTATGCATTAAAATTTTCTGTCAATCCATTATGGTGACACAATTGCTACAAGCGCATTCTCATTGCACCATAATTTGCAACAGCGGATTTTGTGTTTTGTGGATGAATACCGTGCTACTTTGGCTTTGCTTTTACCCAACATCGCAATAATTGTAAGTGGCCTCTCAATTTAGCGAAATGTCGATGCTCGTCTGGTAACATTGATGTAAACAAACTTCCAAGATGGCGGCGCCCATGTCTGTTTATGGCAAGTGAGTTATCGAACTCAAATACCGCTTAATAATTATTTACGGTCTATATTACGAGGTTTTCGAGCTTAGGTGACGCACCCGAAGCCCAAATAGCTTCGAAGCCTAGCGATTATCTACTGTTAAGCTGTGTATAGTACAAATACCAGTGGAATCGGCCGACCTGCTTACCGGCGTTGTTGCACGTCCCGTGGCTGTAACTTGGTTGCTTCATCGCTTGCGGCTGCGCCGTTGTTTTTATAGTACTCCTTTGATGTTCAGGCATGATTTGCCGTGAATTAAACCTGCCTGGTTGCATCGATATCGTTGAAAACCGCGAAGAATGACCGTTACGATCTTCCGATCTTCGCTTCGAGAAGTTGTGACGATGCGATGACGATTGGATGTCTTGCGAGTGAGAGAGTGCGAATCAGTCAGTGATCGAACATTCTTTTGAAAACATTTAAATGTGATGAAATCTGATATTTATGAGGTTGAAATTTACGGGTAAATTTGTCCGCGGTAAGGCGAGGGCGACGCTCACAAATGTTGCACACATCGATGGCGCAGCTGCTTGTGGTGCGGACGTTCAATGGGAATGTGTAGCGAAAATTAGAAGTTGATTAAACACTGAAAGCGTGCATAATAACCGAACATAATAGACAGGACGAGATTGCAATAGACGTTTGCATGTTTTGGAACATGCAGTGAGCACCTTGCTTACACGTTGGTTGACTTCGATGGCCAAACAATTATGGTGCTTTTTGCTTCAGCTATCAAATATTACCCCAGAATGGAGTAAGCTGGAATGCTATCCCCATACACTGCAGGGTGTCGTTACGTTCTAATGTCCATGCAATGCATCCAGTACTGTGGGCCCACTGTCGCTCAGCTGAATGCTAAGGAGTGCCACATTTTATCAGAAATGTGATGTGTGCCTGACTGTATCAAAATTTGCCCGGATCCACAGTACAAGCGTCAGGAGTTCCTCCACCACAATTTAATCTGGCTGGTGTTGTAGTGGCCAAGGCCGAAAGGCGTTGGCTAAGAAGCTATACACAAATTTATGCATCTTGCCTATGCCACTAGTGCGTATGTATACAAAATATGCGGGCACACATATATGCATACACCAGCATATATGCTTACGGAATGCAATGCATGCTAGATGAAAAAAAATTGTTTACCTAATGTCAATTGATGTGGTAGTGCTTGAACCGACATTAAGCACTGCTTAGTGACTGTTACTTATGTTGTTCTGTGTGACTAGTACAGCTACTATTCTGGGTTCGACAGTGCATGATGACCTTGGCATTGTTTATGCTGTGAAGTACTAGAGCGTGTGGCTAAGGCATTGTGCTGCTGAACACCGAGGTCGCGGGTTCGATTCCCGGCCACGGCGGCCGCTTTTCTAATCGAGGCGGAAAGCAAAATCGCCCGTGTGTACGAGGTTGCGGCGCACGTTCAAGATCCCCAGGTGGTCAAAATTTATCCGGAGCCCTCCACTATGGTGTGCCTCATCACCTGCGTTGCGTCGGCGCATTAAACCCTACAATCAATCAATCAAGTTCTAAAAGCGTGATGATGAACACAATATCAGCTGAATTGCATGGCCTGTTTCTTTGAAACTATTGGAGGGTAGAAGAGAAAATGTTTGGGCATGTTGGTTCATACTCACACGAGAAACATATTGCAGTAAAAACACAAGTCGAGGACGGGACAAGTGCAAAGTTTCAACAAATTCTTTATTGCAGGACCAGCGCATATAAACACATCTGGCTCGTAAGAGGAGAAAAGGAAAAGGAAAGAAAAACAAACAGGAATAGATGAGAGACGAAAACCGCCACGTGCAGGACGAGAAAACAAAATGTACAAACCACATACAGGCATCTGGCCGCTAGAGAAACGCTACTTTTTGCGCACTACTTGCCACGAATGGGGCTCCATTTTTCAAATTGATGAATACCAATTCGGTTGTGTTTTAAGAAATATTACAAAAGGCAAAAGTAGCAACTGGTCCTGATAAATAGTGATTATAAAAGTTCCCTCAGCTTTCTTGCAATTCTCAAACTTACTAAACTTTAAATCAGTATAAATTGGGATCACTAAGCTCACATGCCAAATTGTTTCGGTGTCTGCGCTTGTGTCACGCAGTGGCGTAGCCCCAAGCTAGCACATCAGGATGGCTAGGTTCTGCTGTCTCACCCTTCGGAAGACGCTCCTCTCCAATTTCTTTATGCCAACGCACGGGCAGGCTATGGAGGCAGCGTCCACCACTCTAGCCAGGCCGTGGCCGACGCTGCAGCGTTCGGGACGCCGCCCCCGCGGATTTCAAGTAACGGCTGGCAGAATCTCTGGTTTCACTCGTTGTAGAGCCACGTGTGAGAAGAATTCAAGGGATATCCCATGGGCAATTGTTGTGGGTGTCGTTTAAAGCTTTGCTTTCCAACAGTTTTTCGTTTTGATGTTTTTCTCTCCTTCACGCCTATTACAAGCCAGATGTGTTTATACATGCTGGTCCTACAGTAAAGCATTTATTGAAAGTTAGCTCTTGTCCCGTCCTCAACCCCATCCTTTGCTTCTACTGTGCTGTTTTCTGTGTGGTCTAACATTGTTACACTCTTTCTTTTTTTTCTTTCTTGCACGCATATTTCGGCAGACTTCACAGGTTGACAAAATGACAGATGCAATTTAA
Source organism: Haemaphysalis longicornis (assembly GCA_013339765.2). NCBI lineage: Eukaryota > Metazoa > Arthropoda > Arachnida > Ixodida > Ixodidae > Haemaphysalis > Haemaphysalis longicornis. Next base: position 75,108,346 of record CM023455.1, on the reverse strand, counting down.
TAAGGTAGGGCACCTAGCAAACTTATGCTAAAATTTATCTGTACTACTTGCATCACTACACAGTCACAGCCATCACTAACTCGGGGGAGGAGCCGCACTCCACTAATGAGAGGGTGGGGAATGATAAGTGGGATCACGACTGTGCTTACAAGAAGCAGATGTGGTCCTCACTAGTGTAAGAAAGTCATGGAAGCGTGATGCAGCTTCTTATGTGTGACTGTTACGAACGAGTAGAATGCCGCTGTCTCCCTTCCGCATCATCGTCTTGCCATCTTTGACATGCTGGCCACGTCATCCAGCAAGATGAAAAGCATAACATTGCCCCTTCGAAAAGGGCAGTGTTACGTCACCCATGCCTCACTGACATGGAGCCTCCTTTAAGGAGTGCGTGTGTGTTTGCTCATGCATATATGTAAAATTTCGTTGTGCCATGTAATCCTGTAAAAGGAGAAATTGATTTTTTTTCTCCTTGCAATCATTTGTCTAACTGTTACTGCCCATTTTTTTGCCAGGACCTGTTACTCCCAGGGAGCCACAAGCCAGGACGCAACAAACTTGGTATAAACTTGGCACCACAGGTGTTATGTTGCTGGAGCCTAACTTCTGTTCATGGTCAGCGGAGTAGGGTGCCTCATCTGTTTGAGCTGCGTGTTAGAGCCAGGACACTTGCGGAGCAAGAAGAAAGTGATTGCTGTGGAGCGATTCAGCGATTTTGTTGCTCATGCCCTGCCAAAGTGCAAAAAGAATAGTTTTGCAAAGAAGTATTAACACTGCTAAACTTTTTTCTTTGCGTGCGACATGGCCAAAGCATTTTTCATTTTGGTTCCTATCGCTTTGGTACGAGGGCATGGCTCAAAAAGATATCCTGAAGATAACTACATGTACGGTTCTCATTGCTGGCCTTGACCGGGGTCAACTGTTGTATACCCAACTTGGCCACTTGTAGGGCTGGCAAGCCACCTTGCGGAAGGTGCTACAAGAGGGGCGCAGCTTATCCGAAAGCGCCACAGCCCCTGAAGAAATTTTTGTCAAGTAGTGCTCCTGCTACTGCAAAACATCATGCTTCCGCGCAAGAATGACGGCGTTGCCACGCTTGAAATATGGCCAAGTTGGAACTGTTTTGCACACACTCAAGCGTTTCCGCATGTGCGCAAACGAGCGTCATGCCAAGAAAAAGCTTCTCCATGTAAAGACAAAGTTGGTAAAGGTTCTGAACACTTGAATGAACGGGTATGCTCAAAAATTAATTATGTTAGTCAAGCAGGCAGATATATACCTGTATGGTTTAGTTGTGCACTTTGACTTCTGCATAGGTGAGAATCGGGTCCGGCTGACTGATACTGACTTGTGACTAAGCGCTGAATTCGAGGTGCTGACTGGTGATATACATACCGACTGGAACGGTCGGTACTGATTGTTACAGCCACTACATCTTGGGCCAGCAGTCACACTGTGAGAAAAGCGAAGCTGGTGAGGTTGGAGATTATTTAGCCCCTCCTGTCGGGGCGTGCCGCTCCTACACAGCACTTTTTTGGCACACTGGCCCCCATTGTCGCTGGCTGCCATCGGTAGGTCACTATCTATGAAGCCAGTCGTGGTTTTAGCCACGGCAAAGTAAAAAAAACAGCGGAGATGGATAGATCCTGTCTTTCATCCTCTTCAGCTGACTATACACATAATCCACATGGATTGTTTATGTATTGTTGTTGAAGTGCAATTGCAGTATGCTAGAATATAACTTTCAATGGGTACGTGTGCCTTTCATGGCCATTGCTATTGTTTTTGGTGCCTACAGTTTTGTACACCTCAATGTAAGCACACAAATGACGCAAATATATTCGTTAATTGCAGTTCACGAGGATGGCTTGGTGGGCTAGTTGGTATAGCATCATAAAGGGTTGACAGCGCGTAAACACGACGACTGTCTTCTCTTCCTTGTGTCGTCGTGTTTATGCGCTGTCAACCCTTTATGTTAATTGCAGTTGTATGCCTTATAGCATAAAACCTGCATTACAAGTGTATGTCGGTGTATATATTTGTGTGGATTGTTATGAATAAAATTTATTTACTAGTGCGATTCCTTTTCTTGTGTTGCATCTTGTCATTATAGTTTGTATCTGCTTGTCCAAGTGTCAGTTCTACCCGCCGCGGTGGCTCAGTGGCTAAGGCGTTGCGCTGCTGAGCACAAAGTCGCGGGTTCGATTCCCGGCAGCGGCGGCCGCTTTTCTGATTGAGGCGAAAAGCAAAAACGCCCGTGTGTACGAGATTTCGGCGCACGTTAAAGATCCCCAGGTGGTCAAAATTAATCTGGAGCCCTCCACTACGGTGCACCTTATCGCCTGCATTGCATCGCCGTGTTAAACCCTAAAATCAATCAATCAACCAAGTGTCAATTCTACAAGTAACTTTGACGGCCAGGTCCTGCTTAACAGAATGAAATGAAACTATGGCAGCAAAGCAAGCTATAAATCCTACTTTATTTTTCACTAAGTGCAGACAAAATTTTTACTGAAGAGTTGTCAGTTCGTCTGTGTACACTAGCTGGCAGGAAAGGCCTCCACGGCACTATTACAAATTTAAAAGTTCCCAGTCATAACATGTATGGGATGACAATTTGACCAAAATGTTTAGAGGTGGCACAACTTTTCACTGTGACCGATAGCATTATCTACCTGTCTGCTCTTGCCTGAAATGGCAATATCTGGTGTACACCATGGTTTCCTCACTGTTGAAAGAAATACCCTAAATCCTGAAGGGCTGCGATAAAACACCGGGTTTTCAAGGGAGCACCAAATTTCTAAGTCAATACAAAATCTGAAAGTAAAGGTCCTCTATTAGTCTAATGTAGTTAAGTGATCTCAAGAGCTGAAATACGCATCCTTTTTGCAGGAGGGGGGGGAGGGGGCTTTGTTTTACGTGCCGAAGCTGCACATGCTCCTTGAAGGACACCACATTAGGAGCTATGGATCAAGTTGGACCACTTGGGGGGGCCTTGAAATCTGCAACGAAGTCTCTATACAGAGGTTTTCTTTTCCACCTCTACCAGAAAAATGGCTGCCACAGCTGGGATTGAACCAACGTCTTCGATGATGGCAGCAAAACACCCTAGATGCTGGGCAGTTACAGTGGGTTACCGCAAGACACGCCTGCTTAGGTCGGCTTTATTGCACGACACCTACGCCATGCAAGAAAGCCTAATGCATGCAAAACCTTGCCCAAAGCCAATTTGTTCACTCTGGTGTACATTAGATGAAGTGGAATGTTACCAGTACAGAGTTTATGAGCTGGGAAGAACCATCTACTCAAGAGAACGGCATGAGCAAGACATTGAGTTATTACTTGTTGGCAATGCCTGCAGTAACATCCTGGTCCTAGTAGGCATGCATAGCAAGGGCCTCTTTTGAATGACTGGAAGAACTGCATCCAGTCAAATATATACTGCTATTCACAGCATGTTGAAGAACCACATCCATGTTTGCCAAATTTTGTTCACTGCTCCGCTGTTTTTTCTTCACCTTTTTTTTGTACCATTTTCTAATCAGTGCACACACTCGTGTTAGGTCGTGATTGCCCAAGTTACCTTTGACCTCAGCTTTCAAAGCTGTTACACTAAACCAATGATATTCATATTCGAACATAATTTATTAATTTGCAGTTACTTTTTCTACTTGCACGTGATTTGCAGTACCGAATTTTATCATGGTACACTTCTAGCAAAAAAGGAATATCGCAGGAGTAGTGCATCTAATTCCTTTGGAAGACAATGTTTTTGTTTTCGCAATCTGATGTAGCATGCACAGTCGGCGCTTCATTTTCATTGTTTTCTGAGAACTACATATCCTCCATTATAAAGAAGAGTTTGGAAGTCATTTGACTACAGGAAGTGCAAGTAGGAGCGCTTGAGTGGAGGAAGCACAGCTTGGTCATCGTTCTGATTTGTTTTTTGTTCAGTACGACGACTGTGTGTGACACTGAGCTTCGATATCAGTTGAAATAGTTGGCCTGTCCTACCGCCAGTGGAGCCTGTGGGGCCAATACACTGCACAAGCATGAGGAAATGAAGCCACACAGGCCAGAATCCGGATATATATATATTGTAAGAAAACTGCGCCTCTCACAAAGCCATGTTGATTCCTCGAGCTGGGGCTCCCCGCTTTTTCCGCCCCTCCAAGTTGGTGGCTGCCCTCTTTGCTGTCGTAGTAAATTGACCACTGGCCATGCTCAGCTCCCTTTTCCCAAGGCTTCAAACCTCTACAAGTACCAGAGTCCGCTTAAGATGAACTCCATGTGCCATGATTAAGACGAACAACACTTTCGTTCACTTGTAACATCCACAACGCAATACCGTCCGCTGAAGACGAATTTCTGGTAATAGAAATTTTCGCCGTCCCCTCGAGTTTGTCTTAATGTATATATATATAATGCTAACCGTCTCTCCGCACTATCGTCCGCTGCGCATCCTGTGCAGCTACAGCACTCACTAAGTGGGTCCAGATGGACCCTGCTCCTAGTGCCTCCAAAGTATAACAGTACCCTGTCCTTGCCAATCCCTGTGAGAGCATGCGCTACTGTTCAGGGCACACACAGGTTTGAATGACAGGCTTCACTCAACAGCGGGCACAACACTACAAAGTGGGGAACCTAGTGCTCCCGCATAAAAATAGTGCAGGTGGAAACGTTATCTGTTGTGTAGTCCTCTAAACATCTTGGCTGTGACTCTTATAAGGCAAAAGCTGTGTCACCAACGCCTACTGCAGACCATTTTTGAAATAAAACTTTTTCCAAGATCATACCAAGGTCACACCGAAATGTGCACAACTTTAAAAAGGTCGCCTCCAGATGAAATCTTCCGACAGTGTTTTCGGTACCTTTAAAGTGTGCCATGCTTTGTACAACAACAACACAAGGAAAGATGCACAAAATTTGTGATAAGAAGCATGCTAAGCCCCTTGTTAGTTGTGCGATGAGACACCTTTGACTTGACATAAAGCTTTCATTGGCCAAATCAGTGATGTATCAGGGACCACTTGAAAATGTGCACCTTCGGTAGAAAATTACACTGGCCGTTTGAGTGCAACATTGTAATTGTGCACCCAAGTTGACAAAAAGAAAAATAGTGGAAGAAAGCACGGATGTAATGGCACATAATGTAACAAATGTTTTGTATCAAATGAAAGAACAATTTGTGAGTGAGCCCCCTCTTTATCAATCTACTCCAAGGAATGTGCTCTTGCCAAACACCTGTGACCTTTTTTATGCTTCTTATACCTGATCCTGTGACCTTTTTTTATGCTTCTTATACCTGATCGACATACCCTAAATAAATCGGTTGCAAGTAGCGCCCGTCCTGTCTGTTCAATGTCCTTGTGGTCTTCGCACCCAGAACTGATGCACGTACCAATGACCTCTTGAAGAGTGGTTGGAAGGTAAAAGTGGCTATGGTGCAGCTGTTCCACTAGTAGAAACAGAAAATCCAGGGTGGTTGGGTATAAAACAGATTTTCACCCAAAGGCCAAATTGGGCATAAAACAGCACATCATCCTATCCTAACGCAGAATGCAAACACAAAACAGTGCGGCACTTTTCTGCTGTATATGTGGCAATTATTTGGAAGCAGTCTGTACCTGCCTTGCTGACATAAATATAAGCGAAGCAGGCATCATAAGTGGGTAGCACAGGTCACAGCTGTAACTAGAGCTTCTATGTACAGTTAAAAAGCATTGCGCGTTTCGTTGTTCGCCCTTCGCACAAACTTAAGACTACATGCTCAATAAATTCTTCTGAACGGAACATACATATACCGACACACGTCAAAATATGCGACTACAGATCCCACAGGCTAGAATGCACTACTAACATACTGAAGCGGAGCTTGCACGCTCAAGTAGATTGTAAAACCATGTTGAAGCACACTAGGTTATCTAGAAGTTCTGAGTTATTAGTCACTACTGCTAGGCATATTCCATCACAACTATGAGATAAAAGTGACGGCCAGAAGCACGCCGGGCAATACACGAAGCAGCACAGGCACCGATGTCGAAAGCTTGCAGGAAGCGTGACGCTCGCCTTCCACTCTCAGATTACTTGGCACAAACGGGTGGTGGTGCTGCACGAAATGCACCACGGTGAGCCAACTTCACACAAGGATCGCACGGAAAACACTCAGCAGCAGTTTGAAGAAAGCAACCAGCAAGAAGGGCACATTGCAGGAGCTTCCAAATAAAGCTGGGCTACTGATTCACTGTAGCTCGGCAGACGCGTCCTGTAGGTGATGGGCAGCATAGCTGAGCGAAGCGACTAAAACCTGACCGCAACACGGTCGTCGTTCAGTGCGCGTTGCAACACTTCACACAAGGATCGCACGGAGAACACTCAGCAGCAGTTTGAAGAAAGCAACCAGCAAGAAGGGCACATTGTAGGAGCTTCCAAATAAAGCTGGGCTACTGATTCACTGTAGCTCGGCAGACGCGTCCTGTAGGTGATGGGCAGCACAGCTGAGCGAAGCGACTAAAACCTGACCGCAACACGGACGTTGTTCAGTGCGCGTTGCAAGTGTTGCCAGCGTAGCCGTGAGGGGCAGCGTTAGCGTCGGTTGCGGTCAGGACGAAGCAGTGTTGCCAGCACGCGTTTGTGGAGTATGCTGGCAACAACGTCCGTGTTCCAGTCAGGTTTTAGTCGCTTCGGTGTACGGGGGACGCGCTTGAATTGAGGCACTGTCCGCTGTGGCGTTGTTCGCGTGATTGTTGTGTTCCAAGCTTCTGTTTTTGTGCATTTCAATTTTGGTTTTGTTGTTCCGGAATAAACCTGTTTTTTGTACAGCAAAGCTGTAAATGGCTAGGATCCAGCAGATCATCTCCGGTCCCAGAGCGATGTAGACAGGAATCGCTAGCTAGCGTAGCGCCACGTTACGGAGCCCACTCAAATCCCCGGAATCGTAAAACTGCGCGCCACACCCCCGGGGCACGGAAAAAATCATACAAAATTAAAAAGATCCTAGGGCCTTCATAGAGCATGCGCCGTGATTACCATACCCGCGCTATAATAAATTTCTACCCACGATTCCTGTATCTTTTCTAGCGTTAGCTACACTGGCCGAGGTTGAGCAGTTTCGCGTGTGCGGTGAAGGGCCGTTCTGCGCTAGCGCGAGGGGCATTGGATTGAATTCGATTCGATTGGCTTGGCTTGGCTTGGAGTATATTGGATTTGGATTGGATTGGAAATAAGTGTATTGTGTTGGATTGTGTTGCGTCACAGCCGCGGCAGATGCACTGGCGCCGGCGCGTGCCCAGGTGTGCGCCTCAATTGAGCAGTAGCTAAGTCTGACGCTGCGTCGGAGCCGCTTGATAGCCGTTTCTCGTGGCTCGTGAAGAGCCGTGCTGAGCATGCGCGAGCAGCAGTGACTGGACAGGACTGGACTTTCAGTTAATAACCAAAAACAATGCTCAATCGCAAATTACAAACAAACGTGTTTGGCTGCGTGCCCCCCTTGGACTACGACCCAGTCAAACCTCACGTTGAGGCACGGCACCGCAGCTTTGCTGTCCATCCCTCTTCACGGGGTGGAAGGGCTCTGAATTTTTTTAGGTGAAGGGTACCACAGGACCTAACAATGGCCGTCCGCGCCCGTGCGCATAGCATTCTGCAGAAGAACGGAAAGTTGGGCTAGTTGGTATGTGTTCATTTTTCGTCCTTGTTTTTTTGAGCGCTTATATATTCCACCAAAATGAACGCATAGCATTCGCAATCTCAAAATTCACACAGGCACCGGCAGGATTTTAAGCCTGTGTCTGGTAGACCAGACAGAGTTAGTGTCAGTTGTCTTGCCCACTGGGCTACGACGGTGAGTTAGTGCCCAAGAATCAAACGGGTTACTCCCTCGCCTGTAACGGTGCGGAGTACATTAGGACCTCCCAATGTTCGTCCGCCTCCATCCGTGCACACACCACCATAAAAAAAATCTGTGCGGAAACTACCACAAAAACACTACAGAACACTCGAAAACCGGCACAAACATAACCTAGTAACGAGAAAATGTACAAAAACACCGGTATTGTCTGTGATCACTGTGAACAGTGACTGCATCGAACTACGCCAGATGGCGCTACGCGTAAACACGAGATGGCGCCACGGGGACCCGCGTATATAAGTGGGTTCCGGAAATCACACGCCGTCTTCCCATAAGTTGCAGCCGTGAGTTGCAGTTTAATTTGGGAAATAATCAATGTGCAACTCACGGCTCAAATCGAGTGATGGTCGGGGCGCAAATCGGATGTCACTCGAGCGGCAACTTGGATATCATTTCGAGTCCCCGTACTCCGCACCCTCGCCATCATTCACGGAGTGAAGATGCTGCAATTTTTTTTGTTTCTTGCGTGTCGGCGCACTTCGTCTGTCGGGGTCAGGCTCGCGAACTCTTCGCACATGGCGGAGGTTCCTTTAACATTCAAATGCTCCTAAGAAAGCACCTTTGACTTTCGTGTTTTACTGGTTAGAGGGATCAACCACAGTTTTTCTTGAGGCGTTCGCTGCGGAAGGCTCAAATTAAGCCAGCCTTGCAAGTGAAATCGCACACGAAACGCTGGATGTGGGAGACATTTGTGCGCTGTGGTGTCGTTCTCCAGTACTCATACGTGGGCACTCGACCGCGATGATGTGCGGGAACACCCTCAAGGTCCGGACACTCCCAATACGACGTGCTTCATATTAGGGCGGACCCCCAAGTCACATGTTCGGCAGTTGACGTCAGGATCGGCTGACTGAACTGTCAGGTTGCCGGCGTCCGCGGCGAGGGATGTAAACTCGCCACTTGCCTATGACATCATGAGTCAGCGTAGCTCCACCTTGTGCCTTGTGTATGAAAACCACGGCAGCCCGCGGTAGGCCGCTCGCCAAGGGGCGTTGGTTAGGAGGTTCCGAGGCCGGAATCGTTGCTTCAGCAGGTCTTCCTGTTCTTCGGGCTCCCGGAGTGGACGGATGGTAGTGAGCCCGTGTTCGTGCGGTGGCGAGCGGGAGGTAACAAGCGGGCACCCCATAGCGTGAGCGGCTTCGTTTCCGAAGCCGCCCGCTTGCCCGGTAACCCAGGTCACATGTACGTTCACATTGGGTCGTACGCGAAGTGTGAGGCAAGGGCTCTTAGTTCCATGACGTAGAGAGCCTTGCAGTAGAATCTGCCATAATTTTTGGAGGGCTTCAAGGGAATCTGTGTGAATTGTTAGGCACTCCACAGGATGAAATGCACCGTGTGAAGCTCGCTGTGATATCAAGCCGAAGACCATGTGACTAGCGCGCAGCTCCCTCCACAAGACGTTGGGTCATCTTGGTCATTCGTACTGGAGCAACAGGGCTTGGCGCATGTCACTTTCCGGGTGGCAAAAAATAATGCCTTTCTCTTCGAGTTTTTGCCGCGCAGCATATGAGAGGTGGTTTAAAGATGGGAGGAGAGAAGAAACCAGGAAGGCAAGAGAAAGAGAAGAAAGTAAGGAGAGAGGGGCTGTCGAGAGCACAGATGGTCACGAAACCGATAGTTTTTTAGTCTACAGGTATGCATGCAGTCCAGTGGCATGCAGAAAGTCCACCAGTGACCTGCAGTATTTATCTTCGTCACCCAGCGGTGGTAGTCATCCGGTTTATCCCACCGGAGACCAACCTTTCTGAGCGCGTCGTCTCGAACTGGCCTTGTTCCCGCGCATGTCAACAAAAGATGCTTGGCATCAGCTTCAACCGCCGTGGACGAACACTTGAGACACGATCGTGGGTCGTCTTGTGAGTGCCCCCAAGTCCAAGTGACGGAAGATGTGACGGGCCACCCCAGCCTGACGCCTCTAGAGAGAAACTTCCTCCACCCGGCAAAGATTAGGGGCAGGGAGGCGGACACACGGGAGAATTAGGGCACATGTGTCCCTTCTCAGGAGAGATTTCCGGGCTAAAAAACTGGGAGCGCTGATCAGAAGGAAGGGGGCTAGGGTAGGATTCAGGGGGGGGGGGGAAGAAGAGTGGGCAGTATGGTCCTCTAATTGATTAAGTATATTCTGACCGTGCCCTTGTACCCAATGTACACGGATCGTTAGCTCTGATGTTCTGTGGAGGCTGTGAATTGACTGCGTCATGTACAGCCTGGAGCTCCAGTAGCAGTGGGTCCGGAGTGTCGGTAGTGTAACAGCGCGAGCCTTTGATTTCCGGGTGCGTGGCACTGACGAAAGCAGTCCGCCCTCCGCCCTGGCAGAGGAGCTGCGTCTGTGTACAGTACGCAGTGGCCTTCAGGGACTGTGCGGTGCGTGGAAAAATCCCAGGAGGCGTCTTGGCAAATGTCCCCAGGCACGACATCTGTAGGGGTACTTCGAGCGGATCGATGAACAGCATGGAACACCTTATTTGCCTTGCTGGTAATAGGATCCTGCAGGCGGACATTCTCACCCTCCCATGGAGAAATCTTTTGAGAATATTGGGCAGATCGGTGGGGTTCATGGGAGAGTCCAGCAGTAATATCCTTTTGGCCAGAGGCACTCCATGTGCGGCGCCTTGAATGATGGGGCCTCTCCTCTTCTATAGTTGTATCTTTTGCTAGAAGGGTAGCGATGGAGCTCTTGTATATGTATGTTCTCAGGAAGGCCCGTAGTGAAACGCATGGATGCCCTGTGCAACACCCTGCCAGTTTCTTTTTCGGCCTCAGTGGGGTCAAAACACGAGTCTCCAAAAGAGGCGAGGGATGTTAAGACTGCTGATACTAACATGCCGGCGACCTCGGTACCTGAATACCCATTGCGGCAGGAAATCCTCTTAATGAGATCAAGTACCTCCGACCATGTAGGCGCAGGTTCTTTAACTCAGGCGTCGCCACCCTAGCTCTTGTGAAACGGTACGTCAAGAAGGTAAATTATGCAACCACAAAATTGATTATGATGTATTGCAATTACTGATTAAACGAACCGATGTACCGGGAATGAGTACCCCCAATGAATTGTCCAATTGATGAACAGGTGTAAGCACGGCCTTTTAGCCGTGCAGTGTTACCTATTAAACTACATCTGAGCGGAACAGTGGGAGAGACCTGCAAGAACGTTTGCACTCTGTGAAGTTATGCTGGCATACAGCACAGTTTTCATCAGGAGGTGAATGCCTAGATGGCCAGTCGAATGCTTCCCGTTTAAGTCTCGCCCCCACTGTTCAGTTTTGTAGGTCAGTAAAAAGAATTTATCATTCCTTCGCACGTCGAGCCTAGCCCCGAATACTGCCTCTCGTGGGAGCTCGCGCGTTGGGTTCGCGCACCTCAGCAGCCACTGTTCAAAGGGAAAGAAAATATGATCCTTGCCGCCAATATCTCAGCGAAGGCTATGCAAGAAACAATAGTGCACCAGCTGTAAGATGCTGGCGCGTTTCAACAAAAGCCTTGAATGAGACGATGGTATGCGGATATTTAGGGGCTTCTGTGCCCGGTCACAAGGTGTCAATAGAATAGATTAACAAGTATTGAATGATCGCCTCGAGACGTAACTTGCAGGTTCTTTGCGTGATTAGTGTTGTCGATGGTTATATTTTTTAGAGGCGGAGTCGTTTTTCACCGAAGCACGATGTGTTACTGAAATCGGGATCACTTTCAGCATGTTAGCAAGCGTTCATCGAAACTCACCTGGCGCTGGAGGTTATTCGTAAGATTCGAGTCCACGCTCCCTGGCTGAGGTTGCCATTGCACCGCGGCAACTGAGGCTTACATCTACTCCAAATTGGGTAGGGTTGAGGCGTTTAATTTCTGGTAGTTAAAAGGAAGCCATTCATTGCCGCTTTTCTTCAAAAACCGCCAAGAAGAGAAGCAGATGGATTAGGAAAATTGCGCGGGTTTAAAGCGCCGAAGCTACAGCTGAAGCTATCAGGTGTGCCGTACGGGAGGGCTGTGGACTAACTTTAAGGAGCGCCAAAAGTTCTACACAAGGGTCAGTTCGCTTTTCAGCTCCGAAAAAAATGCGCGCATTGGCCTCGAATCGAACCAGCGTCCTCGAGCTGACCAGCAGAACGCCTCAGCCTCCATGCCACCAATTTGGGTAAGACAAGAATCATGTGTATAGCCTTATTGGGACGGTTATATGCTATGGAAGCCCCTTTAACTAGAGGGCCAGACAACAGTGTCTCGCATTTGGATTCGTCTCGTTTGATGCATAGGTTTTCGAATATTCGATAATCAACGATTAGATCATCTACGACAGATTATCAACGATAACTTTTCAAGGCCTTTCAGATGGAGGCGCAAAGTGAAAACGTCGGTGTGTTAAGGTTGGAGGGGCATGGTAATGCTATACCATATGACCAAATCGTTCTTCAGCTCTCTACAACGGTCCGCCTGAAAGCCCATGCGCAGCTTCGAGGCATTAAACGCCACTGTTTTAATTTGCATTTAAAACAACTGGGTGAACAGCGATATTGTTATTGTACGCTTGTTTGTCTCGGGAAAATAAACTCCCAAAAAAGCTATTATTTTAAAATATCAGATACACTGATGGCCGCAAAAAAATTGAATTTAGACGCTTGATAGGTGCGGCATTTTGGTATCGCCATCAGGCCAGAGGAACTTCACTTGAAAATCCCTCCCTGTAACGTCCGCAACAACGCCCTATGGAACTTTTTTAGGCTGCTAAACTTTCAACTCGTGATCTAATCTTCGGTTCCGAGTAGTATTCCTCATAAAAGAGTATAAAAACAACACCTTTTTTAGAATCCCCAATGTGTTGTTCCCCAAGTCAATCAACAATAGGAGAAACAGTAACGCAACAAATCCTCCACTAACGTCCAAATCTGGTGAGGGGCGAAGCATGCAGTGTACAAGTGTATTCTTGGCGCTTTGGCGATTTTGCCAACGGAGATGAAAGCATTGGGGGCTGCAGGTATACAGTTTTGCTGTAAAAGTCTCTTGTTTTAAAGCACGAAGCTCTCTAGCGCGAGGCGTAAACGAGTGCCCCGGTGTTTTGTTAGTGCGCGCTACGTTCTAGCGCGGGTCGTAAACAAGTTTCCCGATGTTTTACTACCGGAACTACATGAGGCGAACGACGATTGCGACGATGACGACGACGACAGGAGACGCCAACAGCCCAAGCCCCTATGGGGCTTCACCCCTAGTAGCATTCAAAGAAAGAAGCACAAACACGAGGCAGCAGTAAAGAAGCCTGTTGAAGTAATTCACCCCAAACGGCGAATCTACGGAAGCAAAGAAAGAGAGGTATGTGCGGAGCAGAAGTAAAGAAGTCGTTGATAAGTATCCACGTTATCGCTTCAAAGCATGTAAGCAGGATATAGTGCCCCGAGGAATTTCACCCCGTGAGCCACCTATGCTTAAGCATAAAACAAATCTAACGCCCTTTTCTGGAAGAAACGCGAAGCTTTCTCTGAATCAAATACAAAGTCTACAATCCAATAAAAGTCTAAACCTACGACAACGGATAGCTAACGGAATGTGAGTTTATGATTTTGCATCAACCGGTTTGCGATCAGGTCATCTCAATGTACTGATTAGGCTACCTCAGCGTTGTCGTTCATTTTGGCTTCTCATTGATTAAGCGTGTGGAGTGATCTCTGCGCCTGTTAGAGAATGCTTTCATTAGTATAATCGTTCAATCATACAAAGCTAAACAGCATTCGTCTATCACATTAGTTACCCGTTAGAAATGCTAAAGGCACCTCATTGTGTATAAAGTGTGTGGATTGATGTGCCCTTTTTGGACCCCATTCTGTGAAGCTGGCTTTACTGCAGTGCGTTTTTTCAGATACCGCAGCAAGTAAAACAAACAAATCTTCGCTTTATAAAAAAAAAGAGAACCGGAAGCCTCTAGCTTGCCACAACGCGGCGTTATGGACACTTAGCGTCCGTAGTTCAATCCAAAATTGCTTTAGGAGGACTTGATAACCTGAAGTCATCCGGCAGGGAAGCGGACCTCGAAACACATTAAACAGAACAGTGGAGGCGAGGTAGACAAAGACAAACAAAGGAACTCACCGTCTCTACGTGCAATCCTTTTATTGAGAGTATCAGTAACGCTCGCAAAATAAACTGCACCTACTACGAAACGATTCATTCTGCCCTTCCTTGCCGCAGCACCTCCGCGTTTATCGTACGCGTGGCCTGACCACCAGTCGACGTGGCTTCTTTACTTTCTGAGTGTGCACTAACGAACATTGCATCCACAACTCATTTTGCCTCAGTGATCTCCTTTTGACTCGGTCTCTTGCAGATCCCCTACCCTTGAGCAGTGGGAGTGCGCGTTGCAGAGCTGCCAGCTCGAAGACCAGGAGGCCCTGATTCTCGGGCGAAGATGGCAGCCGCGGCACGCGGCCTACCGGAATAGGATGGCCGCCCACAGCTCCTAACTCTTTTTCTCCCCTACCCCGTCCCTGCTTTTCAATAAACGTTTTCTCTCTCTCTCTCTCTCTTGCAAACATTACCTGGCCAAGGCTAACCTCTGAGCTAATATGTAAGCAAAATTATCAGAGTTGCGTAAAGATTCTAACTCATTGTCTACAAGAGACTGCGCTTGCCAAAAAGCATAACAAAGAACTTCCAAAAACTTAAAAAAAGGGAAACAATGCGCAGTGAAACAACGGAGGGACGTGAAAACAGTACGGGTAAGCCGCTTTCCCGGAAGGGGATCATTTGTTTCGCGTCATGCAAATTGCCCCACTGACGAGCTTTCCGGCCTATTGTGAGCTGGAGTCATTCGTGCGGTCCCACCTCTTTGCTACACAAAAGGCAGAATTGCGGGAGCGTGCCGGCGATAACAGGCCTGCTCTTCCGGTGCTAGCGCGACGGATTGCGTGTGCCCGTCGTCAGTGCCGACATGTGTGGCCTAACTCGCTGGGTGCCACGCAACATTATTGATTAACACCGCACCGACCGTTCATTTTGCTTGATTGCCACTCTAATCCCTGCCGCTAATGCGAACGTCTTCAAAACGTGACGAGAATTGACTCAGAAAGTTGAGAGAAGTGCGAAACCTAAAAGTCTGTCCAACCTTCGCTGAAAGAGCGTATGATAGATTGTTAAACCCTGAGAGAATCGCAAACGAAGAACCAACCCATGCAACGCATTTTTGCGCACTGGGAAAACGCATACACGAACGGTTCAAAGGTATACCGATACCTGATTTATGAGCGAATGGTATACTATTGTACTCCTCATTCATGATCGATACGTGTATTGTCTTATCTGGAACAGTTCCTGTCTAGTGATTTTCAAGAAACCATTTGGCACAACGGCCTTGTTTCACGCACGCCACGTGTGTTCAGAGATCTTATCAGATCTTTTCGGTCGACCAACTTGTCTATGGATAAATGCATTACTTTTGGCATGATGCCAATGGTCTCACTAAAAAAGCTTTCGCTTTAAAAAAAATATTGGTTACACTTCAGCGCTTCACATGGGCTTAGGAAGGCGCAAGCATAAAAGTATGGTTGAATGGCTGAGACGCCTTGCTGCCGCCACGCGCTGTCGAAGAGCTTTGTAGTCTTACCGCTTGAGACGGCCTGCTTTGTGATCTGCCTGGGGTCTTTCGAATGGGCTCGGTCTGCCTCCACGCGTTGCAGCCTCTGCCTATTCTTGCCACCTTGTTATGCGGGAGTTGACGACGATGATGAATTTTGTTGCTTCTTCTCCCGCTCACTTCATACGTGGTACACTGGCGTTGACGTCTACATCTTCCGACTGCCAAAGTTAAGTTCGTGCTATCCAACGGTTCGTGGCGCGGAACACCTCCGAAGCAGTCTTTTTCCTATTTCTTTTTATTTCGGAAGCCGATGCCGGACTCCGGCTTTTTCGCTAAAGGAGTCGTTCAAGGTTTCTGCCTAGAAGAGACCCTGCAGCACATTTTTCAATTTTTTTGAAATCTAAATG
Source organism: Haemaphysalis longicornis (assembly GCA_013339765.2). Classification (NCBI taxonomy): domain Eukaryota; kingdom Metazoa; phylum Arthropoda; class Arachnida; order Ixodida; family Ixodidae; genus Haemaphysalis; species Haemaphysalis longicornis. Next base: position 75,092,478 of record CM023455.1, on the reverse strand, counting down.
CGTGCACAACGTGGTCACCCAACACACCCAGTACTTAGATTAGGGGGTCGAAAAGTACCGCAGCCAGAAACTACTGCTCTATGCCCATCAGATAACTAGTAAGCGCGCTCAAAAAGATTTTCCTTTTTCCTGTCTTGACGTTCTTCAACGGCTCGAATCACGTCATTAGGCCATGTAGCTTCTGTTGGCTGGTTTTCCTTCAGTTGCAGCAATGAACGCATTTTGATAGCAACTTGGAAAGAAAACCACAAAAACCAAGGAGAAATGGAAGGCGTATCTGGGGCGACGAGCAAATCTCGCAGTGCCGCTCCGTGCTGGCGAGAACTATAGCATTCGCAGTGGTTCAAGACGCGAAGGAAAGAGTGAAAGCGCTTATCTTAAGTGTTGCAGGGTCACTTTAAATCGCAATGGCTTTGTGCTTAGAGGAGATGCACAGACACTTAACATTACGATATAAGCACAGTGATTTTCGCCTGCTGCGTCGTGCAATAACCCAAAACGTTTCCACGCACTTCACACGCTGCACTTAATAAATGTGACCGGGGCATACCGTGTCTACCTAAACCATCAACGCACATATTGGTCACGCGGCGTCAGGGAAAAGGAAGTGAACTGTTGGGAAGTAGCCCTTGTTCTACGTGGTGCGATATCCGGTATGGTAGTAACACCTTATGCACAGGAGACGTTTGGCTATTCTTTCTCATTCAATGCAAGGCACTTCACACAACACGACACAAACACTTTCCCCAACTCTGCAGACAAGACTTTCCACTCCACCCATTGGTGTTTTTGGGTGACGATGCCATGGTCCCTGTCAAATGTGCTTTGAAGTATTTGTGAGAGGGTAAATTTTCCAACCGAATTTCTTACCACGTATAATCAAAACTGGCCCTATACACCAGCCACCACCAGTGTATTCAACTATTTTTACTCTTGGCCTTATTGAGCGATTTTACTGTCTACATCTTCAACCGTCATACATAACCACTGATTTGGCGCTCTTTGCCCCAGTGGCCTTGCGCCATCAAAATCCAACCATCATTATCGTTTGGCTATTCGCGTGGCTATTGTCGCGCTGGGAGGGTGGGCAGTTTCTTTGAGTAAGCGCTGGCTCGCAGTGGCGGCCAACTGCGTCATTCCGAGCTGGTGGGGCGTAGTAGACTGGTTGACGCCTGGCAGCGAACAGGGCTATTCCTGCGCCCCGGTTCCAACCTGGGGCTGAGGTAGTGGCTCTTCACGTTGTCGAAACGAGTGGTTAAATAGACACTTAACTGTGAAAGCTTTCTTTGTTTTGTTTTACGTCAAAAATCACTCAGAGCCTTTTTGTCTTTTGTTCGACGGAAAACAATCCCTCGTCATGAATGAATACTTGCGCTAAAAATTACGCTGTCATTGCTTGCCCTGATTGCCTTCTCACTATTTCTATCACTCTAAAGATCCCGCCAAACATCGTGCACGAAAACCGCCTAAAACGTATTTCAAGGCGGCTGCACCCCACGCGGGTGGTGCAGCCGCCTACAAGAAACTGCACATGCTGGTACATCGGCTGACGGCTGTCGCATTAACACAATCGGGCCAATGTCCATGTGGACCGCGTTTATCAGGCATTAGTTCGACGAAAATTAACAAAATAAGCACGCCCTTGCTCTCAAAATTTCACCAAAAGACCCTTACTTCTGTCCAAAGAAAGACTAGTGCGCTAGCTGCCGCACATGTAGACGAAAGAAACGTAACGAGCTCCGAACGCTCCCATCGCCTTGAACCTCGCCCCTCGCCCCACTTCCCGCAACTAATTCACTTGCATGTGATGTTTTTTCTGCCATTGTACTCAAAATTTAATACCCAATCCAGAGAGAAGTCTTATATTTAATTTACCATATTCACTTGCATAAACTGCCTGCATGGCAACTGCACTGTTTTGATGGCAGCCTGCTAACGCTTCCCTTAATTTACTGTGTGCGGAATGTACATACGTCACGCATGTACAAACTTTTGTAATAGCGCAATTGTTCTATGCAACTTTCCCTGAAAAAAAAAACAACAGTCCAATAAACATTTAATTACCTAAAAATTACCGAGGCTGTAAGTAAGAATCACGCGGTAAGTATTGATAATGGGACGGAGCCGACACCCAGCGTACGATGGCTTCATGTTTCTCCACCTTAGCGCAATACGACGTAGCTATCCCAACCGAAACATGTCCCAACAGCGATAAATAGTAGTAGAATCAGCTCTCACTCGTATTCATATACGCATGCACACTTTCAGTGCGGTTAGCTTACAAAGCGCGTATTTTTGTAGTTAAGGAAACTGCGATATTCATATTATGATCGCGGGATCTAGTGCTGGTCCTTTGTGAACACGGGGGAAATTAGCCACTAGCTCTGCGGTCATTGCAACCTTATTCAAAGGTTCAAGTACTGAGAAACTTATTTTGGCACCGTAACTAATACCACCTTAAGACTATGGTGCTGCACAAAGCGAAATAACAGTAAAATAAAAGCGTCTTATCAATTTAAAGGGACGCCTATATGGCTGGGCGAGAAGAAGATGCCGGGTCCCGTGTACGCAGAAAACACCTCCGGCGCAACTCCGGTTTGAAAGGAGCTGGTGGAAAAGTAAGCGATTTTGGTTTGATTTACACACGACACACCGACATTGGGAAGTGGGAGTGGCGCATCGGAGGTAACGAAGAGGATTCTCTTTACCAGCAGAGCGCGCACGCAGCGACGGGACTACTGCGTGAAGCTCAGCTCAAGCGACAACGGCGGGTAGGAGCGGTAGCGATGCGGGCGGAGCAGCGTCAACGTCGCTATGGCAAACAGCGGCCACACGTTGCTCCGAAGTGGGCAGGCACCACGTCACTGGTAAAACGGCAGATGCGCATTTTAGCTCCTCCTGTTAACCATCTGTGCGGAGTCCACGGGCGTTTTTTTTTAAATAGAAGTGTTTAACATAAGCACATCGTCGGACTTCTTTTTGAGCACAGCGAAGAAAGCTTAATTGCTAAGCAATTTGAAAACATCCTCATTTTTTTTCCAAATCAAGCTATTCGCTTGAACTACATTACCTTAGCGGCGCAAAAATAGATTTGCATTTCAAAGCAATTAAGCGTAGATATACACTTGGACAGGATAATCTTATTTGAAAGACATACAATCGTGCAGTCTTTTGGGTGTTTATACCTCCATGGACAAAAGCCGGGCAACAGGAGTAAATTTATTCAGGGCTGAAAGGCCTGAGTTTCAGGGGCTATGACGCACGTAAGCTGTTTAAAGAACAGAGCGAAGGAGGCGAAAGGCCCGCGCTATTGTTTGCTATGTTTATTGCGGGTGATAAAATCAGTCTCGGACCTGAAGCGAGCGCTTCTGAGTTCAGCGAGTAAAACAAAGAATTTCTGGCGTGCTGCCGGTGCGTCATGCGGCATGAACAGCGCCATCGTAACTCCGTGTCATTGAGATAATATCATCTGGAAACTGGGTAAACATGACTATCAGGACGTTTTGTGAGGCAGGGTGTTGTTTTCTGGGCAAAGAATGCGGTGTTCCAAAGGCTGGGACTGCTTATTCAGCGCAAAAAACAAACCGGTAAATTTAGCGTTCACAATGAAACTGGGATACATTTCTTTCGCGTGGTACAAAATACCTCCGTCAATTTTTTTTTTAATTTGAATGCGGAACACATTTTTTCTCGTCAAAGCTACTAGCAGATAGGTACTAAAGGCACAGACGGCCTGGCAGAGGTCAACAGCTCCATACTCACTTGTGTCAGCAGCGTTGCAACGTCAGCAACTATTTAACAGAATGTATATCACAGTACAGCTATCTATGTATACAATCAAACACAGCAATCGCTATCACCAATAGGAGATACGTAAAAATGACAAAGCAGCCGTAAAGAAAGTGTCAGAAATGAGGTGAACAAAAAGAAACATAAGTCAAAGGATTACGACACAAAATTTTTTAACCCGCTCTGAGTAATCAATGAAACAGGAACAAAAATGAATGCTTGTCTAATTATACATATACACACACTCATACACGCATACTTCGACAAAAAAGTGCTCGAGCAATACTAACTGCAAGAAGACAAGGAATGGAAGCAGGAAGAATTTGTAGGCATCTGGAACATAGCCATATTGCAATCGAAACAAGAGGCAGCATATCTCCTACTTAGAAATGCGCAGTAATAAAGAAAGCACAGGTAAAATTCCCATCAATCTCCACCCGGAGTTGCCTACAATAAAGAACAAACAGACACAAAAAGTATAAGATATTTGGGAAACCACACATTTTCGTTGAACAGTATTTGTTTAACGTGCTTTTTAATTAATTTTGAGAAACATTAAAACTCCCAACTTTCTGAACTTTGTGTAAGGCTTCTGTCAACTGAAATAAGAAAGTTTGTTTTCCTTAATTTCAGTGGTTTTTAAGCGGTGTCGGGTGTTATGTACAAGAGAATAGTGAGAAACTTTGTGGTGATTGTATTTTGTATTTTACCTCTATGGATAGTGCCCAGAAGCTTTAAATAACATATCCCACCAGCTCGAAGCATAGAAAAGCGCTCAAAAACTGGATCCGTTCGCCGATCTGCACGGGGACCATGGTACAATGTATGCGAAGCATTCGTTTTTGTGGAAGAGTTAGTTCGGCGTAGTTTTTTCGTTGGGCCTCACTCCAGTGCGCCTTAGCAGGGCTTTGATTTGCAAAATACATTATATAACTGTTGCTTCAACAAAAGCGGTATTAAACGGGCAACTCTAAAATTTTACGCCAATACATTTACACGCCTTGTTGTATAAAGGAGTGATGTGTTTATTCCATGTGGGATTATCTTCAAAAAGACAGCGCGAAATTTTTTTCCTTCACTTGTCACAAATTGCGGTGAAAACGATGTTATTGCTTTAATTCGCAAGCATTAAATAACCATTTTGCCACGATTGGCTCCGTAACCGGTCGCCGTGATGCCCATTTTAATGTTCCACTTCTGGTTTGGCACGTACTGTATACATAGACATTTCAATTAAGTAGAAACGGCATAAGCCACAGCCATTCATACGCCTTGAATAGCACAAATAGCTACCGGCCCCAAGCATCTATTTATATTACGGTAGCCCGCTTGAGGAATAAACAGTTACAAAATGTCAATACTTTTCTTTGCATTTCTCTTTCATGACACGCGTTTACTTTGAAAGAATTTGGCCAAATGCGTCTTTTTTTTTATCTCTTTTCATGTTGTAAAGTGCGAGTAAGAAAACATTGCGTGGTGATATATATGAAGGGAAACTCCGGATAAAGGAGAACTCCTGGTGTCGCAATTTTATTCGCTTTGCTGCAGCCCGAATTGAAGTGCTTTATTACGTAAGACACTTGCATACAAAATGCTGTAGCGGTCGGTGATACGTCGCGCGCACTACATTGATTTCAGAATCACGTTTTTCGCTGCTAAATATTTCGCATCTTTTTTAGCCAGCTATTAGAACTTGTAAACTTCAGGCTTGTTCGCCTATACTGGAACCCAAAGCCTACAGTTTGCTTGAGCACCGACATGTACATGCTGGAGAGCTACAATCACCTCTAAATTCGCAATTGTAAGGTCAGTGCACCACCTGGGCTGGTGATTCCGAGGTAGTACGGCGGTGTCCATGGAAGTGCGATTTTGGGGTAAACAGAATCTTTCTGAGTTATCTATAGCAAGAGCATTTACACGAGGTTGGGAGTAGCGTTATAGTGTTCCGAAAGCACACCCTGCCTTTTCCTGTTTCTTCCAGGAGTTTGCCTATCATGAAGTTTCTTGAAGTGTACTTGGGGTGCCTTGTCAGACATATTGCAAACGAAATGACGGCGCTTTGAAATATTGGTGGGACTAGGAGCTCAGGATAAGCTTGTCGCAATCGATATTCGTGATAAAGTAGAATTTATTGATGATCAGCTTAACGGGCAGTTCTAGCTATTCGCAAGTATCAGATACCCAGTGGTCCTATATCTGCAACTTTTGTTTCTTCTCCAGCCGAGTGCACGTGTATGTCATGTATTCAGTTTCTTCGGATAAAATATACTAGTTCCAAGTCAGCGCCCGTGTTGTGCACTCCAATGTGTGCATCATCTTTCTCTGTAAGTTTCACTAAGACGACCAGCAGCTCGCCGAACTTTCCCTTCTGATTACCTGACAGTTTTTCAGGACGAAAATAGAGGATGGTATTAAAGTCAGTCGCTTTCCTGTCCAGGACAGGTAAAAGCGAAATAATTTTCCAAAAAATGGGGTGAAAGAGAGGTAAGTTGCCTCTAAGTACGTGATGAAAGGCAACAAATATAACAAATATAACTACAAATTGAAGGCAACAAATATAACAGTGGAAAAAATGACGTGAGTGACTCTGAAGTGTTCACGAAAACAAGAAATAAAACAAACAAAACTATCACGGAGTACTCGTCAGCAATATGTACAACGTTTAGGAATGTGCACAAATAACGCGTCCAAAGTACCCATAAGAACACAGCAAGCATACAGTTCCCCAGGAGATTCAAGTTTCGGCTTTAAGACGTGAAGCGCAACATCATTATCTAGTTGTCGAGGATGAGTTTCGTGGTACAGCTGCTGCATTCAGCAACTATGCTCTCCAAGCGGGGAGGGGTGGTGATTAGCACAAACGGCATGCTATCACTGACCACGAAACCCACAACGCAGGCGCTATGCATGCTGCTGCCACGTATCCTGTCATTCTTTTCAGTCACGGCGTTTTTGTCGTCGACCACACCGACATGCCTCCTCCTTTCGGCATTCTAGTTGCTGCTGCACCCAATTATGGCTGCGCACGGTGGCTCGCGTCTCGTTGGCTGCTGTCCTTGGTTATGGTCGGCTGCGATGACGTCGTTTCCGCGGGTGCCGAATGAGCATGGCTGAGGAGTACGGCGGTTGAAATTGCGTATATACCACCGAAAAGTTCCTTATCGAGCCCACTGACGCCATCTTTTTAAAATACATCACAATAAACCAGTTGAGTTCTATTCCAACAAAAGTACGCAAGATGAATGTGGTAAACCTAGGATGGACGAACTACATAACATTAGGGATATTCAAAACAAAATTTTTCTCATTCATCATTGCAGGGTTTAACGCGCGTAGGGTTTTTCTACGTGAAACATGCAAGCATGTTGGGAAAAAGAGTCAGTGATCGAAAGAAGTTTGACTCTGGTTGAGGATTTTTTGAAAAGGTATGAACTTCTCAGCAGTTTATGGCGCGGGTTAATTGCCCCACGTTACAAACACCTGTACTAAATTCAACGGACAGATAATAATTCTTTTGACAATGGTGCGAAAATGAGATTGTTGTTACTGCACCCCAAAACTTTCGCATGTGGCTAGATTTTTCGCTTTGGAGCGGAAGCGCTAAAGTGGCTTACCTGAACAGAGCTTTGCATTGGAGGCCTGAAATTGTATAGACCGTCCAACCACGTGCATACTGCTACATAAAAGGAGGTTAGAATTTTCACCTACAACATGTATGTTGAAACTTGGGGGGCTTTTCTAATCGCTGCTACCGAGTCTTCGCATTCCCTGGGTTTTTCTTCACAGGAGTGTCGTGCCGAGTTTCAGTTTGATATTTTTTAAAATTTGAGCTTTTGGAGGGCACTCAAAATAAAAAATTGATAATTTTTCGCGTGCCAAGTATTACATGGTCGACCGCTTCGTTTGGCAACGTCCTGAGAACGCACAGGGTTATATACTCAAGCGGTCCTGTGGCAGGGTAACACGTTTTAGGGTCCGTTTCTGTCACAGCAGCCACCATCTGATCGACCACTTCATGAACTTGGTCTCGCATTGTAAGAGAGTAGAATTTTGTCGCCGTCTTCATCCACATCTTGATCTCTTGCTCGCTGTAGTCAGCAATTACTTCTGGCGCCTGCTTATTCAACTCCTGTTGAGCAAAGTGAATCGAGCCGACGTTGTCGTTGATTGCAGTCCTGGAAGAGACAATACAGGAATAGTCATTTTTAAAACCAGGGATCAAAAGAAAACTGTTACACGTATTGATGCATCTGTGTTAGAAAAAAAATAGTTGAACGTTCATAGATGGATATTTTAAAGTGCGTGTACTTCTTCTCCTTATCTATCGGGAGCCTGTGGCTTCATTTAGGTATGAGTAACGGCGCGTTTCTCGCATGTCCATTTTCCACCGTAGCAACTCTCCTTGGCGCTCTACTCGTATCAGGGGTTGTGCTTGTTCGGTTTAACATCGGGCCTTGCTGGAATGTCGCAGCTTCTGTTACCCACTAGTATCAGGAATTCCGCCACTCTTCAATCTTATTCTTTTATTTTTTGCCGTTAGTCCTGGTTGCAGACCTAATTCTACAGCGCCTAAAAACAGAAGTGGGATTCACGGGACCAGAAATGGCAAAGGATGCTGCCGAGCTGTGCTTCGACTTGTCTCCCTGGCCATGGGGCTTCACTGCGAAGGCTTTACTGTTGAAATCACCTCTCTATACGCGCTTTCTCTAATACATCGTTCAGGCCTCCTGTGTCACACGCTCTGTTACAGAGCGCTGTGCATCGAAATGAATCGAGGGGGAAATTTTACCGACTTCCCTGATTTAGTGCTCACGCAAAAAAGCTATTGTTTCTGAGACGTACCTTCCTCAAAGCGATCAACCTATACTGATAGCTGTCTGGCATAAAATGTGTTTTATCCATACATGCAGTGTGTAAGCTATTGGGCTGTAAGTTTAGCCCCTTCAATGAATAAAAAATTAGCGCTCGGCGTCGTGAAAAATTTCTTCCAACGCAAACACTTGTGCCACATACTAGCCGAAATTCAGGATTGAGCTACACAACCCTCAGCTTTCACTTTTCAGCTTTTGTGCGAACAGCATAAATTTATAGATGTCTTGGTTTACGTAACAATATGATACGTATGAAGGCCTGCCACAACAAGCACAATTAGACTTTGCAAGAAGTTATATTCTTTTGGTACAGTGCTCTTGTCACTCGGATAAAATAACTCAACAAGCACGTAACAGAACCAAGTATGAAATGTTAAGTTTTGCTTTCTATGGATAGCCAACAACAAACAATATGAAAGCAGGCATGGCATAACAAAGGGGAGGTTCAATGAGTCCCATTCCTGAACAACGTATTTTCGGATAGGGGATGCGGGGAGGGTATGGGCGAGGCCTGCACTCTCCCTGTAAGTAAATACCAACTTCCAAAAATTACTTCCTCGTTGTAGAGTTAGCTCGCTTCAATGTATGCTATCATAAGACACTGATGGCAACAAAAAATATGCAAGAAAAATGGCGAGGTTAAGTGACTACTCCCCCTTAAGTACGCAGTATTTTACTCTTAAGTACGAATTGATTTGTTGTGATGTTTTCCTTGAAATAATTTCTGTCTTTTTGTCTTTGCGTTCCTTTTCTTTTCCTTCGTGCTCCGCCCCTCTCCTCGTAAATGAAAGGCCACTACACGTGTATTAAAATCTTTCTCCTACTATGAGTGCCGTCCTAAATCAAAAAGGAAATACAGTCTCGCTTCTGACGTTCGCCAATGTACAGGTACCATCACGATGTCAAACCTCACAACGGGGAATGCAGCGCCATCTAATTGTCAACGCCGTAAAAGTTTTTGAATAGCGGCGCGTCTTTGTGTGCACGATGACTCTGAAACCATATAACGTTATTTTTCGAAAAGAAATTCCTAATATTGTTAGTTGTTTGTTTGCTGTTACAGAGACATCACTTGCCATCACATTCCACGAACTCATCGATTACGCCGAGAGACCAGTCAACCTTAACCTTTCCTTATCAAAAATAAAAATACCTCTTATCAGATAGACGCCGCCTAACGTTGTATGGAAACTTAAAATTTGAGGCATTCAATAAAGCTGCGCTGTTCAGTAAGAGTCACACACGCGGGCGATACTCCCGTGCAGACGGCAGCTTCGATGGCTGCACCATCAATCGCGAAGTGGGTTCATCGTGACAGACATTGGGTGACACTTGAGGCATTGTCGTTGAAATCCCTAAACCAAGGAGCGGTAAGACTAAGATGAGTTGCTGGGCTAGTTACTTTGGATGCATTGTGGAAAGGTTGAGGCACAAATGCAAAATGTAACAACAAACCGGACATGTGCCAGTCCGGTATCTTCTAGTGAAACATTACCTTAGTGTCTCAACATATGAAAAAGCCTGGGTTAAGGATGTCCGTGAGTGTGTGAGCGCGCGTTTGGGCGGGTCCAAAGGCTTGTTTGTAAACAGAGTGGGAATTTCTATTCGTACCCTTTAGTCTAACCCATGAAAAATTCACTTAATGTCATCTTACTGCGGATACTAAATACAACAAGACGCGTTGATATACATTTATGCGGTTACACTGATTGTCTGAAGAGAATATTTGCTGGAAGTTCTTTGTAGCTATGGAGCAAACAAAAATCCAGAGTGGAGCTTGTTTCATGTATTCATATGTGGGCGATGGATTGGGGAAAATTTTTGACCTTGGCCACATGACGCATGCCGACAATGCACGTCAATCCAAGCTGGTTTATTCAAGCAAAATATTCAAGCAAAGTACTGATAAAACCAGCTTAGCTGAATCCAGCGGGTTTTATCAGTAATTTGCTTGAATATTTTGCTTGAATAAAACCAGCTTATATCAACGCGTATTGTGGGCATGTGTCATGTGACCAATGTCTTGAGCGGCTGCTTTTTTGCTGCCAATGTCACTAAAATATACGTATTTGTTACAAATTTACCTTCAGCGTCCAAGCGTTCTAAACAAGCCATTAACGTGGATAAAAATCCCGGAATTAGAACTTGTCACCAGTGCAATCACAATGAGTCACTAATGTCTCATGCGAGAAAAAAATCGACCCGTTCTCGAGGGTGACTATTTTTGCTTGAAGAGCAAACGGGCCGGGGAATGATCCTCAAATAGTTTTATCTACCGAGAAAACTTCGTTCTTGAATCGAGCCTCCGCAAAGCATGCGTCGTGATAGCGACGACGGACACATGGCGACAGATACGCAGTAAAGCAAACACCATGATAAACACTCGCCCCAAAATAATCTTCTAGAAAAATACAGTAATCTGTTAGTAGAAATCACCATAACTATTCTGTTTGCTGATTCAAAATCCCCTTTTTCTAACAAAATGTATCGCTTACAAAATTAGCACTTGTTTTTTTCAAAAAATAGGACTATGTGGTTTTAGGGTCAGCGTGTACGATGCCCTCCGTCAATTGTTATCAACCATAAGTGTGCCGGGGACCTCTTTCGGATTAGCAAATACGACGGGGAACCCATGACGAACCATGTTTATCATCGTTATACGTGAAACAATTTTGCAGTAGCAGCTAAAGTGGCCAGAGGGAGAGAAAGAGAACGATTTTTTATGAAGCTGGTGTCGCTAGCCGAGGAAATCTGCCTGGCTTGCCGCGCCACATGATTGCGGTTGAGATGAGGATTATAATCATGATGCGTTGTACATACAATTTTAACTATTTAGAAGTTCTGGTCAAGACTTGTGCTTTTTTGGTACGTCAAACGTGCATTTTGTGGCCCAAGAGGCACGTTTGGAACAACTCCAAAGAGCTAATACGTCCCTCAGTTCTAGTCCTGCGGGAAAAGGCCGGCCCAGACAGACGGACGAGGAAGGCGTACAGTGGTCCTTTTTGTTCAATTCTTGCATTCACGTCTGAATTTCGCGCTGTTGTGTTTTATATTGTGATAAAAATTGCTCTTGCAGCTTGCATGCAACCCAAACACGTATATGCTGCCTTTTGTGTGGCTGGCTTTTCCGCAGTGCTGCTGTGTTTTTGAAAGAAGCCATCTTTAGAGCATATCGATGCGGAGAAATTGAAAAAAATTAAACGTAAAAGTCACGCAGCGAAGCCACCTATTTCCGTTATCAGCAAGTTTTTGCAAAACAGAGATAAGAAAGGAGGTGGGAGGGTGAGCAGGTAAGAGTCTTGGATGAGAGCTTCGCGGACTCCCGAAAATGCCGTCACGGGCCCTCCGGGTTCTGCGGATGCACATTTTAGAGCCACTAGCACGACATTATGTCTTCCGGAGAAGTACTCACTTGTAGAGAGTTGGTTCGATGGCTACGACGTCGACTCCTTTGCGTGAAGCTCTCTCCTGAGGCCGTCAACCAGCGACACAGTAGCATATTTTGACATGCAGTACGCTGTTCCAAGCGGGAATGTGTAGGAACCTGAATAGCAAGAAAAATAAAACAGCACAATTATATTTAATGATATAGTCCTTCAATGAGTGTTCAATTGGATCAAGCAAATTTTGGATCATATAGGACCAAGAAATTTTGATATATCCAATGTAACAAGCGCAAAAGAGCCAAGACAAACTTTAAACGTTCTTTTTTATTCACGCCACATGAGAACCTACGTTGAACAAAAATCAACAGCCCTCTGTCGAAGCTGATAACGATGGGGCAGCGCGGAGCTTTCTAAAATCAAGTCCAACACCAAACGAACGAACCATTTCTTATCGTTACTGTTCACTACAGTGCGATTGTGCTTTCTAGTGCGTTACTGATACAGGAATTGTATGGTTTTCCTTAACGTTTAACCATCGCCATCGTTAGAAGGAGGGGAGCATTTTCTGTCTAATGTTGCACGTACATGCAACCATTATCAAGGCCAAACTGCTTCGACCTTGAATTCACGGTGCAATCGCCTAGACGTCGGTTTCATAGAAGCACGAGGGACCATGTTCGAATGCGACCACCGGAAGTATTTTAATGTTTATTTTTCTTAACCTACTATCATCATCACCGTCACAGAAAGTTGGCTTTCTTGAAGTGCATTTTGAATGGACTGCAGACGGCACCGTTGAGCGCCTGAAAGCTCGCTTTAAGAATTTTTTCTACGGAACGGTGAAGCGCAAGAAGCATTTCTCGATCAAGAACCGGAACTCGACTGCCTATATTTGAGTCTAAAATTGCGGCACGGCGAACGCAAGGCTCCTTGATGCAAATAAAGCGAATAATGGTGCGAGAGAGCTGGGAGTATTACGTTGTTTATTATTTTTATAACTTACGCACATGAATGCCTCAGAGTATTTGTTCCCATTGTCTTACAGGGCGCGTTATCCTTTCCACATAAAATGACATTAGGACCACTTCCCTGTTTTTAACAGACTTGTGTATCTCTCAGAAGACCAATCGGTCCAATCACTCACCGTCGAATAATTAAACGGATTTGAGTCAAATCGCACTTTCACGGGTGACAGGTTTATGACAACATTGACTTTAGATTCACCTAGCATGGCCCATTGCTTGCACGTTTTGGGAAACAATCTTTCAAATGTGTACGTAGCGTTGTTCGTAGAGTATTGTTATTTAGTTGAGCTTTTTACCATGTACTCAGTGTATGGCGTCTATGTACATTAGTCTTGTGCTGTAACACTTTCTCCCTGTGTTATTCATGTCGTGTAATGAATTGCTATATAAGTCGGAAGAACTTATCAAACGAATCGAGGATCGTAGATTACGTTTCGAGAACGTGTTCACTGCATAAATAAGAAAAAGTATCCAATATGCTCTTACCGTATACGCTAGTGACAATGACGATGCGGCCCCTGCTCTTCTTCAGCAGCGGCAGAAACTTCTTGGCCACACGCACAGTGCCGAAGACGTTGACGTCGAACACCTTGAAGATGCTCTCCATGGTCATCCACTCCATGAGGGCGCTGTTGGCGATGCCCGCGTTCGCTACCACAGACCACAGCACTGCACGATGTTCAAACATTATCAAAAACAGTTAGCTTCTAAACAGTGTTATTGTACGAGACGTAATCCACATGAAAACACCGGCTTTGCAACTAAGATCATTAGTTCCGAAAGAAAAATATCAGAATATATTCACAGACTTTATAAACATTGAATTATCATTCTATGTATCCATAGACGTTCCACAAGACGTAAAACAATCCTCGCATGACAGACGGTGCGGCCAGGACGCGTATTACAGTCTTCAGCGTTAGTACTTTTTTCGGGATAATAATACCCGGGATAGCATTTTTGGCAAGGCTCCGAATGCTGGTCAGTTTCTGGCGCTGGCGATAGTCTTTCCAAAGACAGAATAATGTGAATGCCCTTTTTCTTATTTCTTGGAGAACCTGGATAATATTTTACTTTTTTAAACAATGTCCCTTTTATCGTCTTGTTTTGCTGCCATCTGGTAGTTTCCATTACTTTAATTTCCGAGTACACGTAGATCGACGCCTCGAGTACAGGTAGATCGTTCCCCCTTGCGGCCTATGGCGGGATATTTGAGCAGGGGAATAATCGCAGGCTTCAAGGAGAGGTAAAGGGTGTACGTTTCTAAAATCGGAAGGTAATCGAGTTTACAGAAATCCGCAGAAATTGCACTGCCTTTATTTCTTTTTCTGAGTACTCTCTACAAAGCCGCAATCAATGGCCAAAAAGCGCTCTTTCTATCTGGCTAGGAAAAGGGGGCCGCTGGTACACTTTCATTTCGTGCGTACGCTGTCAGTACGGTAAACAGTGCTATCTTAGTTGAATGTCATGGGCTTACCCTTGGACCCAAGGTCTCTCTTGACCGATGCGAGAGCTTCGTCAACTTGGTTGTCCTTGGTGATGTCTAGCTGCAGCACCCGGATGTTTCGGCTCTTCTTGAGCACCATGGCCCCTTCGCTGTTAGAGTCCAGGCAGCCGGCGAAAACTAGGAAGCCATCCTGGGCCAACCTCTTGGCAAGCATGTTCCCGAAACCTGTATCACAACCTGCCGCACAGAAACTAATAAATTGCACGGCCAGACACTTGATTTTTCTTCCCGATGCCGAGGAAGGAAATGGCCAAAGTATCGCCATTACCTTCTTTGTCTAATTCGTAGTGAAAAAAAATTAAAGATTCGTTTCTTTATACGTTTGTGGTATTGAGACTCCCGGTATGAGCAAGAGCTACAGCTGTCATTGTAGGATTTGCATCGTTGAATACATGCTACATTCTAAGTAGCTTATGATTTTGGGGTACAAACACACCTCTACTTTCGAATTTTTGCTTTCCTTCCAAAATGATTGCAAAAACCTCACTGCACTTTAGCACCGCAATTTTCTCGAATTAGATAGCTGGAGAAGAATACAAAAAACGCCTTACATAGTGCTCGCAATTGCCAGAACACGCACAACTCATCCCTAGCGTGGAAGGGTTCTGTCATTTTTCCGTTGTTTTTGCTGGCAGACGAAAGACCATTCGGTAACACAAAAGCGCGAACAATGGCTAGGAGTCTTGCGTAACGGTCACGGACCGTGAATGGAATAATGAGAAGCTTTAATAGTATGGGCGGCAGGTGCCTTGTTTGTATACGTTGAATGTTTTTTCTCCGACACGTGACAGGATCAGTGACTTCAGACTGAAAAGAACAAGAGGCGAAAGTTCGTTCAACTGCTCATCACGGAGACGCATGCGTTGTTTATCGACGGGGTAGCAGTTATTACGGTAGCAGTTTTTTAATATTGCGCACGAAGGAGAAAAAAAGAGAAAAATAGCAGGAATGGTTTGTAAGCAGTTTTCTACAGCTGCATTGTGAACCTACCTTGCAGCTGTTAAGGAGTGTATCATTTAGATTGCAGCGTGATTGCGGAGCAAAAAGGTATGAAATGAAGAATAATACACATACGTAAAGCCGTAGTGTACAGTAGTAGTCTACGTATTTCGCGTGGTTTGTGTCTATTTCTCTTACCCTCATACATTTTTATTATAGTAATCATGCTCAAGTGTACCCAGCTTGCCCATTATGCTGCTGTAACAATATTTTTTTTGCTCCCGAAAGCAGGAACTATGGCTTCTCCGTATTCATCTTTCTGTTCTTCGGCCCTTTCAATGAAGGGGTACTGACACCAATTTTCGGTGTTAATATTACTAACCCGTTCGCTTCCTTTACTCAACAGAATACCATGTCCTAAATAGGAGCGGCCTGCGACTGCGTTCAACATACTTCAATTTGATCTGATTTATCGCGTCTCAAATTATAATTATTTATCTCATCTATCGGTGCAATGACCTCCGCGGTTAGGACTCCAAACATGCGGCGTAGTACTCTAGTAGGGCTTTAGGCCTGCAGCTGCGGCGGAGGTGAAATGAGTAAAGTAGTTATGAACGCATACTCTAGATGGCACTGCTAAATCAATCTGAGCCAAATCGCCACATTAATCTTCCATAGAAGTAGTGGCAACAAAAAATATTTTGTAATCTAGGCTTATTGAGGCGAATATAAAGTCCCCTTTTAGGACCTCCGGAGGAAGCACTGGTATTTAAAAAAAAATGTCCTAGGAGGCTGCCAAGTGTATTCACACCTATATCATGTGAACTTCGCTAAGTGGACCACTTGTTGTACTTCACTTGAGTTAAAATGTTTCTAGGCATGCGCACGTATCGTTCATAGTCCAAAGGGTTGCTATACATATATTCTGCTATTGAAGCTTATATTTCTGTTCAATCGTGTATATTTCCAGTGGTTTTTGTTGAAGAAATAGGTGTATTTAACAACTTCGTAGGCCTTCAAAATCCAAAAAAATAACGCAAAAACACTGTGAATCGTTCTTCATAATCTGACTCACAGCGTAGCGCACTGACGTAAAGCTCAGTCCCCAGTGCGGTGTGCTAGGGGTGTTTAAAGGGGAACAAGGTAACGCACCGTCTATTGGAGGCAAGGTCGCCGAGATTTGGCCTAGATAGATGTACGCGTGTTTCCTGCCTTTCCAGTCCGTGCTAGACAATGATATGAAGGGCGCAAGATTGGAGAATCGCATGCACTAGCTTAATCAGAAGCAGAGTTTTTTAAAGCAAAACTTTTTGTGCTTTTGGACTCAGTGAATAGACCCAGTCACAGACATCTGGGAGCATTTAGAAAGAAATCAAGTAATTTAAGCATTTACTTTGTTCAAAAGATTTTTCTACCACGTGCAGGTTTGAACTGGGTAGGTGGCACTGCCAGTTTTTAAGCCGACATGCGACAAGAAGTCGTCGTGGCATAACACAATAGCCCGGTGTGTTTTTAGTGTCAGAAGTAACTAATGCCGTTTTCAACCTAATGGAAAGAGAACGCAGTAAAGGCTCGTTTGCAACGGAATGGTTACGCGTAAAGTTTGCTTGGGAATAACTTTATTTTTGGTTTTCATATCTTGTGCTTACTTCTCAGTGTAAGGAATAGGCGTTTCCGTCAGGAATAGTGAATGCCCTGGACCCATACTATACGGGCATTTTATATACGGTCACTGGTGTAACAAATATGAGCGCGGGCCGTAACACTATTAGTCCCCCTGGAAATGTGTCGTACACCGAAGTCAGCTGCTATTCGTGTATGGGTCATATGCTGTGTCGGTAACCGCGATGTGAGTACGAGGCAACGTGGGGACGTTGCGGTGCGCAGATGACGGACCACTCAAGGCGCTTGATACGTGAGGACTACGACCCCCGACTTCCTTATTCTCTAATGGCCGCACTCTGTAATGTTCTTATTCCAAACTTACTTTTTCTCTAACGTTAGTGAGGCGGAGGTGTTCTCTGCCATCCCACAGAACTTCACAACATGCCACAACAGAAAAGCTACACGCACAACCATTAGTTTAGGCGTCCTTCATCGTCGATTCCACGTTGACACAAACAGACGCTTATAATTTTTAAAGTAGACTGTGCCGATGGTCATGGCTTCACATATATTTATGCCAACCCTCAAAACTGGCTAGAAAGGGTGACTGGCACGGACGTAATAAGGCACTTTGAAATAACTAATAAAGCAGGCCGGCATATGATAAACGCCACCGAAAGGGAACACAAGGCCGAAGGACAAGCCAGCACCGTGGTACCGGAAAGTACCAACTATCGACAGGTACAGAGGAAGAAGAAGACAAGCGGAGTGTCGTTTTCTTTTTTTCTTTCTCTATGTAGATAGTTCGTACTTTCCAGAACCATGATGTTCTTCACAGTTTCGTAAATTCCAGAGCCATGGATACTGAACCAAAACCAGTTCGTACTTTCCAGAACCATACGAACTCCAACAAGCAGCCACTCTTGCAAGCTGATACGTCTTCATTATCGACAGCGAACACGAGCACATGACTCTAGCCACTGCAAACTATTGCTGCAATAACTCGTCTTCCGTTTTATCGCATAATCCCTGGCTGATGCTTCCAGTCGTATTCACTCGCGAGCGCACAGGACAAGCAAGGCGATGAAACGAGTGATGCGTCAAGACTCACCAGTGATAAGCACGGCCTTTCCATCGCCGCTGACAAGGTGACGAAGAGCCGTCTCCACAAGAACCGAGCCAACACGTGTGCGGCGATCACCAGTATCAACGTCCTTCCCAGCCACTCGGCCGGGCCTGTTAGGAACGGCAGCCAGTTCCAGACACACTGTAAGGCGACGAGGAGGATGGCAAAAAGGACCCATGATGTCCGCATGATGCAGGCGACAAACACACTGGTTTTCTGCTCCTGCTTTTCCGCTGTAAGGGCTACAATGAGAAAGTTTTTAGTTTCTGCATCGGTTGAGCTGCACCCGAGCTTCACACGCGAACGCAGTCACGATTACTCCACACACGCGCGTGCGCACGGCAAGCGATCGGCGCTAACCTTGTCGTTGACGGACGGCGGAACTGCCCAGCAGCTCGAAGCGGGAAGGAGGAATCGCCTTGGAGAGGAGGAGGAAGCGCGGGAGACGAGGACAGCAAGCGCGCTCTTGAGGAACTGATTATCTGCGTGACGGCGAACTGGGCGGAGGGCCGAAGACGACTACCGGTTTCGTGTTTTGCTGCTTTTGTTTCGTTTGCAGTTTCATCGCCTGCCGCTGTGATTACCGAGGCGCCGTTTTTCGCGGTAGGACGATTCTGTTTGCGTGAGCGAAATGCGCACTTTCCTTCATTTGCCCTTACGTTCTCTACGTGTTTTGGGTTGTAGTAGAGATGCTTTTGGAGGGTACGCACTTCGCAGATTCTTTTTGATAATAAATTAAGATGCTTTGGTGCCAAGTCTTGAAGAAACGTGCTCTCTCGCTGGTGGCATGAGGGAGATAATGTTTTGTATTCCCGTGTTTGTGTCCCGCCTGCAGTACTAGTTTGGTCGTCGCTATCTGCTTATCTCTGCTTATCGCTTGCCCTAGTATAAGTTTATTTTCTTCGCACAATGCTTCCTATTTTCTCACTTGTTGTGCTTTCGTGTCACGTTCGCGAGTTCTTCTGTCCGAGAGGGCTCTTGAAGATCTTCCAAACACGATCTGGGCGCTTGTTCTTATCCTAATCTTTAGTTAATGAAAGAGCTGTGTGCCTTTCTTTCTTCAAGTGCGTCATCATTGAAGCTGATTGTTTGCAGTTGTAAGTTTTTTTTGTTTAGATTTGGCTGTTTAAGCTGCTGTTTGCCATACGTTTTTACCTTCAAATCCACGCGACAACTTCGGATGAAAACAGCACGTTCGGCAACGCAAGCTTCTAAATGCCAACGCATTCTCCATGTGCTCTGGTAGGTATTTTCGCATTCGGGGCATGTGGCCTATGGCTTTTGAGTATCGTTGTTGTTCTCACATCTTTAGAGAATAAGGAAGGACAGAGGCTGTGTTTGTTGAGATGAAAAAAGGATGGAAGTGGGTGGGAGATGTTATGTCGGTTCTTTATTCATAGGAGATAAAAGGTAATTGCCGATCGCTGTTACACTGTTCGGGCAAGGCCGAATAGAATGTAACAGTTGTTAATTTTATCTAATTAGGTATAATCAGTAGTGTAGTGGCAGCGTAGTGGCTGAGAAAGACGGTCGATATTAGGTGAAACCCGATTAGTTCCAAGCAAGATGGGATGATCACTTTGTATTGACAGTTACGGTATAAGCATATTTGTGGAAGATGAGGCAGAAACAATTTCCGAACAGTATCAGGGTGGAGTTAGGCGTCGTAAGGGATTATCTTATTAAAAATATTCCTCCAGAAGAAGAAGTGAATTAGGGCCCTGGAGAAAGCCTGAATGGGTGCGTCATTGTAACGCTGCTTTTCGGCTTTTTATTTTAAAAAGCCAAACAAGGCATACTAAATGAAAAAGCAGGCATCCGGTATCGCATGGAGACGTTCGACGTCCGACTTGTGTGGCAACAGAACGGCTCCTAAACGTCTCATTGCTCGCGACGCGTAGCACGTGCCCACATAAGTGTATCTTCCAAAGTTAATCCGGTTTTCTCGTGCTTTTTGGAGGGTATGACATTCAAGGTCGTGGTAACATTGGGCTGTATGTTAAGGGCAATCATCATTAGAGCCCCGATGACATTTTACTTGGCCTGGTCATCAAGGCGGTGCGGAAGCTCGAGCTGCTTGGACTAATTCTTTCTTACTATACAGCATTTTGTAAATCTACATCAACACCACCGCCTTCCTGAAGCTTATCGTTACAGAGTCTAGATTTCCATAACTTGGTGCCGAAATGGAGGACGTCCGGCCACACGACGAGGAGACCCATGACGAGAAAAGCCAGTTCTTCGACCGAGTTCCGCACCCCAAACGAGGAGTTCTCGAAATGAATGAACCGTTTGTAGTTTGCTGAAGAACGCATCCTCGCATTTAGTCGGAAGATTATCGCTGAAAAAAATTCCCGCTCTGACGAAAATAAAAAAAAAACGCTAGCATCAGCATCGCTTGGTGTTGGGCTATTTGGTATTGAGAGATGAGAAGACGTAAAGACCTTAAGTTTACAGGACGACTGCAGAATAAACGGACAAAGAAAACGGTTGATACGCTATCATCCCTTCCTGAACATTCGAGGGGAGCGCGAAAGATTTCTGACATCAAAACATCGCTGAAAGTTCTTCAAAATATTTGTTAAAAGTACGTCTAACCTTTGCTGAAAGCACGTCAGATGGATCTCCAAACATTCACAGACCCAAATCGCAAACGAGGATGAAACCTAAGAGACGATTTTTGAGCATTAAGTAAACGCATGTTCGAACTATCTAAACTTATACCAATATTTGGTTATAAGCTAAATATATTCTCTTGGACTCCTTCTTTATGACCGATGCGTGTATCTAGAACCCTTCCCTCTCCGCGATTTTCGAGTGATCCTTTTGACATAGTGGAAGGCAAGGTTGCGCAGGCAATGTAGGCAGACATCGCATCAGAGCTTTTCGGCAGGCAAACCAGTATATGGGGAAGTGATAAGTTTTTTTTACAGGACAGCATCCGTCCCACTGAGAAAAAATTGGCTTTAGAAACCTGGGGAGGCTATTTTTTGTTAGACAGGCTCAAGCACAGTGTCGGCGGAAATGCAGGGGCCAACGCAACTATGTTGTAGAGTCTTTAAAAGAAGTGCGCAGGGGCACTTCTGACGTGTAAGAAGTCGTATTACCGCATCTATTTGGCGCAAAAAAAGCGAAAAAGCAACACGGAAGAAGTTACTAATACAACAAAACAAACGTAGCACTGAATAACTAAAAAAAGAGGGTGTATGACAGTTATAAGCAATGAATTGAACGACGTCGGTAGAAAGTAAAGTATTAACTTCATTCTGGACAACAGCACGAAAAAAGACGTGGTCTAAGGGAACGGACAGGACCAGCGCTGACTCACAACTAGTTTATTCGCGGGATGCGTGCGGAATATGAACGTTTGCAACAGAAGAGATAGAGAGGAAACAAAGCAATAAAATTGAGCACACTCCCTGCTACCCCTTCCCCCACATAGTGAAACTGATGAAGAATAAACAAAGGGCCACTCCCGGGCTGATGACTGGGTTAGAAAACGTAGGAACATCAAACTTGGCGGCACGTGCTAGTTAATATTCTCTGTCACAAAGCGCTTATCGACGTTTGGCTTACACAATCGTCTCCCAGTTTCCAGGTGTGAAACGCTTCAATAATTTCCCGGACTGTCTGCCTGGCGTGTCTGGCAACAACGGTTGTCTCTTAGCACAGGATACCAGCCGCACCAGGCAGACAGGGCGGGAAATTTATGAAGTGTTTCACACCAGGAAACTGGGAGACGATTGTGTAGGCCAAACGTCGATAAGTGCTTTGTGACAGAGAATATTAACTAGCACGTGCCGCCAAGATTGATATTCCTACGTTTTGTAACCCTGTTATCAGCCCGGGAGTGGCCCTTTGTTTATTCTTCATGAGTTTCCCGTTAGGCTTTGAGCGTTTACTATGTGGGGGAGGGGGGGCGTACGAGGAAGTCTGTTCGATTTGATTGCTTTGTTTTCTCTCTCTCTCATTCGTGTTGCAAACGTTCATATTCCGTACCCTTCTCGTAAATAAACTAGTTGTGAGTCAGCACTCGTCCTGTCCATTCGCTTCATCCACGTCTTTTTTCGCGCTGTTGTCCAGAATGACGCCGTACCAACTTGCCCAGCTCCCCACTTTGTTAAAGCATTAAGTTGTCGGCCACAACGACTTTCTTAAAACATGGCTATATGACGTGCACCAGCTACACCTGTACATGCATGAAAGTCTACTACTCGAAGATGTTACGCAATCCGCCTTACCCTTCTGCGATCTCAGCTCCAAACGGCATGACACGGGACCAACATATCAGCAAAAGAGTGGAAGGCGTAAAGTGTCTCACTGTCTACACGGGCAGCAATTTCCTAAATTATTGGTTAGCTTCAGCCGTTCCCACCAGTGAAGTCTACGGCCCTGGAAGCATTTAGCGCGACTCCGCAGGCAACCTCATGGTCGTAAAGAATCCTGTAGACGGCCTACGAAACTACCTCAATGAAGGCAAAAAAAGGGTTCTAAATGATGGTTGGCCACGCCGAAGAGTCGAGGAAACTACGCCAGAAAATAGGCAGTCATGAAGTATATCCGAGAGGCGTAGCTGCGACGGGTGTCCGCGGCACGAGACTAAACACGGGGAACCGACCATTGCGAGAAAAGAAGGCGCGAAGCAGTGAGGGAAACGATTTTCTTGCCACACAAAAAAACAAAGGCGCCCAGCTCCAGCAGGAAGGCGTAACTGAAATGATGTACTTCATGAAGGCCCTCTTCGTGAAAGCCCGTACAACTCGATGGCGACCGGACAACGCCACATACGCCTAAAGCCTTCTGCAAAAGCATGCAAACGTTCTCTAGGAAAGAGATAAGTCGGAACGGGGCCAACAGCGGGATGAAATTGATGAAAATTGAGGGCAATAAACACGTTAAGAAATCCATCAAGACTCGAAGACTCAGTGGTACCGCGACAGCTCACACTTCTCAGATCGTAACGATTAGATATTCTAACTTGGTTGTTTGGTTTTTACTTTAAGCCCAGCAAACGAAACTACTCTTCTGCTTAGGGCGGAAGCGAAACTGACGTTTTTGAAACGGCCACAAGTCAGAATTCTACTTGGCGTCCTACGTAAGGCTGAAAACCTGCTCCCACTTGACCATTTTGACTTTAGCTTAATCGCTTAGAACGGATTGATGATTGTTAGAACAGGAAAGCAAAGAGCATCAAATTTCCAGAAAATATCCTTGACGGTGTGGTGAGAATTGAGCCATGACGTGGGCGCCAATTGAACGATTTAAAGACGCACCTAGAAGCCAGCCTTTGAGAATAGCGTTCAGCAGAAGGATTGCAGGGGTAAAATGGTCGGTAAATTAAACAGGCGCTTGTGAGAATCCTACGTGATAGTTAGCGGTGAGGCTCACGTCGCTATCGGTGTGTACAGAACAGAAGACTAAGTTATAACAGTTTGAAAGGACAACAATGGGGATGGTAAAGTTGTTACTGCGTTTCTAAGGCGCCAATTATCAGCCCCAGGTTTGGCACATGCAAGAAATAGTGGCTCCAGTGAGAACTTTCTATTTTCCCTCACCTGCGTTTACCTTCAAGGCTTTAGCGAATCGAAAGACTGGCCGAAAATTACGTATTTCTACAGTAAGTTGTTGGTTAGCGCAAAAAGCTAGGTCTGAATAACTTAGTTCAAAATGCGAAGCGCACTGACAGTGTATGCGCTTTATACTAATTCCCGTGTCGAGAACCTCATTTTACCGCCTGGTCCCCGCCCCGTGCACGCTCTAGTTAGAGGTAGCCTTATGAATTAAACAACCGACGCAACACGGCGGAAAGAAGACTGGGCAGAACAGAGCACGTCGGTCTTTCGTTTTTCCCCGGATTTTTCCGGGCACATAACCTCAAACCTTACGATAAAGTATCAACCAGCCTGTATTGACATTTTCGTTTAACCGATAGCAGCTACATGTCATCCGACTATATAAATTCCTCCGGCGAAACTGCTACGCTCGCTTCGGTGTGGAATGCGGCCTGAAGTACGCCTTGATGCCCCTTTCGCAAAAAAGAAACGTTATTTTCCTTCTCAGCCACTACGCAAGATAGCTTATAGGAAATTTACAAAAAGCTTGGTATTCGTGCTTTAAATAATTGGATACGTGTGCGGATATGGGGGTACAATCCTGGATAGGAGCACGTGCATTCACGTGTGCAGGCATATCCCGCTGGAGACATACAGTGTATCAGGGAAGATTTACGTAATTTTATAAAACCTACATTCCAAGATAAAATTGTTTTTCTTTTTTTGCTGCGCGAAGAGAATTCAGGGGTTGGGGCGGGTGCAGCAAAAAGTGTGTCAATTGCTATTTAGGGTTACAATTAAATATTACTTGTTAACTAACTGTAATTATGGCAGTTAGGCATGTGGTTGTATTGTGACAATTATAAAGGACCACCAGTCTACGCTACATCCTGCGCTAGATTTGCAAAAATGTAATTGCCCGCATACCTATGGGCTGAGTACTTCAGTCCTCCGGGCTCCAGCATCTGGAGCTCGGCGGCTGCAAAGCGACACAAAGCCATGGCCTTGTGTTCACGTCGCTCACAGCCGTACACGTCAGGCGTACGCCACCCTTAATCACAGGAAAACTTCAATGGTCGAACGGGCTAGCCCGGCCTTTGCTTTATCATATCTCGAACGGAAAGCAGCGCGGCATACGTTTACGTGCACAGCTCTCAGTGACGTCTATACGGGGGAATGGCTTGGCGACACTTTGC
This sequence comes from Haemaphysalis longicornis, assembly GCA_013339765.2. NCBI lineage: Eukaryota > Metazoa > Arthropoda > Arachnida > Ixodida > Ixodidae > Haemaphysalis > Haemaphysalis longicornis. Next base: position 75,067,482 of record CM023455.1, on the reverse strand, counting down.
AGCCGCCGAGCTCCAGATGCTGAAGCCCGGAGTACAAGTACTAAGCCCATAGGTATGCGCGAAATTGATTGATTGATTGTAGGGTTTAACGCGCCGACGCAACGCAGGCGATGAGGCGCGCCGTAGTGGAGGGCTCCGGATTAATTTTGACCACCTGGGGATCTTTAACGTGCGCCGAAATCTCGTACAAACGGGCGTTTTTGCTTTTCACCTCCATCAGAAAGGCGGCCGCCGCGGCCGGGAATCGAACCCGCGACCTCGTGCTCAGCAGCACAACGCCTTAGCCACTGAGCCACCGCGGCGGGTTATGCGCGAAATTACACGTTCGCAAAGCTAACGCTGGATAGGTTTACTGATGATCCTCTACAGCTTCCACATCAGAATCACATGCCTAACTGAACGCTTGAAAAGTAAAAAAAAATAATTACAAATTCGCCTGTCTAACTATCACAAAGCCCGCACTGCTAAGATCTCGCTCTCCCTTTAAAGGTATTACGACGTCTTGGAAACCTTTACAGACCGTTTCAGTTTTCAATAGCTGCGGGAAGTTCTCAAGTGTAAAACTTGATTAGAATGTGATCAGCACGTACCATTGTGCACTTTTCACATCACACCGTCATAAAAATAAACCATGGTTCACTAAAACAGTCCGCCGTGTCAGTAACAAAAAGAATATTTATGAGGCTTACAAAAGAAATCCCCGCTCGTGTAAACTCGTGTAAAATTGGAGGCTTTGACGAATGAGTTCAAAAAAGCCATTAGGAAAGCCAAAAACTCACCCGGAGGAACTAGGCGCTTTATCAAATCAAATTGAAAGGACCATGTCAGTCCCGGCTCTGGAATGTCACGGCAAGTTGGTGTCTCAGAGTAGCGACAAAGATATATGCTTCAATGCGTTTTTACCTCCGTTTCCACTAGACGGCGGCATGGTTCAGGTTTGGTTTGGTTTGTGCTGAACCCAAGGGCGATACTGAGTTTGATGTGCGCGGAGTCAGGCAGTTTATTTTACGTTTGAAACCTTCCACGTACGTGTGGCCCGATGGATTACCTGCAGCGCTGCTATAATCATGCGCAGCCGCGTTAACAAATTATTGTCGAATTTATTGTTCGAGGTTCATGAAAGAAGGGAGTTCTACCCGATGACTGGAAATTTGCAAACGTTACGCCATTACACAAGTAGAAACCAAATAGCTTCGTACTAATCATCCGCCTGTTTCTTTGATTGATTATGATGTTTAATTACCGCGCCGACGCTACACATACGACGAGGCGCACCGTATCCGGATTAATTTTCACCACCTGGGGATTTTTAACGTGCACCGAAATCTCGAACACACGGGCGTCATCGCTTTTCGCCTCCATCAGAAAAACGGCTGCCGCGGCCCGCAGTGAACTGTGTATTTCTGGTTGAAAAAAGCGTTTGACGTTGTTTCTCCTTCACTTCTCTTGTACAAATTGTCGTGGTATAACAAGCCCTCAAATCGTCCGTTCGATACAACAGTACCTGAACTGCCGGAAACAGTGTGTTGTATATGCTCAGCAGTCGGATGACGTGGATATCAGTGCCTAAGTAACGCAGGTCTCTGTTCTGGGCCAACTGTTATTTTAATTTTAAATGCAGAGCATTTCAGTAACTCACGATGTCACCCGCGTTGACGTCCGTAGTCCGCACCGCACCCCTCCCTACTATATAAAAAAAGAAATACTATCCGGCGCCAGGTTTCGATCCCTCGACCCTGCGGGCGGAACGCAATGTACATGGTGCTCTAACCACTGCGCCACAAAGCCGACACGGAATGGGACGCTATGAACGCACCTTATATCGTTGACTCATTCAAATTACAGCTGACGAGCGCTCTCTCGTGAGCAGTTGCCACAAGTGCAACAACATTAACGTAACGCAAACTACTTAACGTCGTGCGCCCCCGGAAATGCTCTGCATTTGATCGGGCCCCTCGCGAGGGGGATGTTTCAATGCGTCTTCCTACTGGCCAGTACACTCGTCGCCATCTGTCGGATGTTGTGCGAACCCTTTGCGGCTGATGGCGCGCGATTTGAAACGACATTTGCATATGATCGAACTGAAAGGCTCTCCAAGAAAAACAAATACCAGGGCCAGAGTTCCTGCAGTGGATGTAGTTTTTTGGATAACTGCTGCCACTGCTGCTACCACTAGTAGGCGCTCGTGGCACATGCGCCCCAATTTTGTTAATGCGTGAAACGTTTCGATGCAAATGCTCGCACGCGCAGGAATATTTTCAATTGATATTTGTACTGGTATCTCGTCTACAATAACAATTGTTTGCAGACGGTTGTGTATTATATAGGGTTATTAAACACCTGGATTACGGTACCGCACTTCTACATGATCTGAACAGGCTATTTGATTGGTTCGAAACTTCGGGAATGAAGTTAAACCTGCAAAAATCTTTGTACATTTGCTTCAGCAGAAAGAAAACGTCTCATGTTTATTCCGATACCATTATTGGTACATCTCTTAACCAAAGATTTCAACTCGAATATTTCGGTGTGTATCTTACCTCGGAGTTGTCTTGGCGCCATCACGTAAATTATGAATGTGCGACGGCTTGTCGTGTTGTCGGCTTCCTACGTCGTAATGCGAAATGTTTTCCAGTGAAGACTAAAAAGTTGCTGCACAACACCGACTGTCGTTCCATGCTCGAGTTTGCTTGTACGGTATGGGATCCACGTACAAAATCTGATATCGAGGAAATAGAAAGAGTGAAAAAACTTAGCCACTCGCTTTGTTCTTAAACACTACTCAAGGAACTTCAGTGTGTCCACTGCTAAACGTAGTCTAGGTTGGGATCCTTTTCAGCAACGTAGCAGGCAAGTCATCAGGGTAAAAGTTTTTCTCGAAATATTTCATTACAGAACTGAAATAGAGAAGTTACCTAATGAGCCCAGACTATGTTTTGTTAAGGACAATAAAACAAATTCATTGTAGAACCGAATTGCTTATGTTGATGATTTAATAAAGAGGCCGCTTGCACGGCCACAGGTGCACGGGCCTAGCTCACGCCACGCGCTCGGGGCAGTTGCTCGTGGCCAGCCCAACGAACGGGCGACCTGCTGTCGAGCTGCCTTCTTGCGTCGCGATCCGCAACATACTGGTGCCGTCAAACCCGGGCAAACACCCACGAGCAAACCTGCCCTGACGCGGCGCAGACGTCGAGGGCTCTAGGCCTGGATTTTCCCCTAGGCGTGCCATTCTGTAGGCCTCGTCATCGAACACTGTCCGCCGCCGGTGCTCGTGCCGAGGACACCCGGTCACCTGTCTTTGCCGATTCTACAGCCATGGACAGACTCCGCCGACACCTTGGGGCGGTTCGAACTACTGTATTTCTGCGGGAATGTCCGCCATCGAAAATATACTGATGGATCCGGCCACGCCTACAGTGGCTTTTCACGGGCCCTGAACCTCGTCAACATGAGCTATAAAGAGATGAATGCTCGCTACCACAGGATACAGGAGGGCTGATGATTTCGATTCAGACGTGGTTGCCTCCTGAGAGTACGACGCCAAGGTGGTGGAAATTCGGACCCGTGTCGAGTTTGCCACAAGGCCACCGGGTACTTCCCACGCGGTCGCTGGTGATTCGGGAACAGGAAATGGTCAGAATGAGGCCTCGGACGCCATCCTGCGTCAACTGGCGGTCCCCCCCGTTGTCACAAGCACGCGCTTCACCGCGCAGGCCAAGCTGCACATCGCGACATTTTTGGGTGACCGCAGCTGCCAGGGATTCTTACAGCATTTCGAAGCTACAATTCACATCAAACCCACCTTGGCTCGAATCGAGAAATTCAAGTAATTGATATCCTACTTGACGGGCAAAGCGAAGGCTGCGATCGAAGGTATACGTCTAGCGAAGGTCAACTGCGATGTGGGGATAAGCACCGTCACCCCTCGATTTGGCCGGGCCGACATTCTCGCCGAGGACCACATTGATAGCTTGCTCGCCTTGTGTCCTGTGCGGAGCTCTGCAGTTGTCGCAAAACTTCGAGACCTCCACAAGCAGGTATCCTTCCGCATAAACGTGTCCAAAAAAATGGGGGTAGCAGCAACGGAGAATGCGGGGGTGGGTCCTCTATCGTGTACTGCTGAAGGCCCCGCCACCCTACATCAGGAATTTGTACCAGCAAAGGGTCAAGCAGGCATCCTCGTCGTACGGAAAAGTAAGCTCGTTTGAAAGGGCGAGGCAAGTGAACGAGATAGCCAGCGCGTCGGAAAAGGTTAAGGAAGGGAATGAATTAGTGGACTTCCTACGCATCCAGTTAGAGGTCTCCGAGGATGGGCAGTTTGATCCTCCAAGGGCTCCGCAGCGGAGCAACCTTGACAGACAACAGCCTCCGCATTTCGACCCGCATCCACCACCTGCCTTGGCCTAGCCTGCGGGGTTCGCGCCGCCGCTCTTGCAGGCAGCACCTCGAACTCGAGCCGGTCGTCGTGTCAGCTTTGCACTTCATGTGACCACAAGCTTGCCGGGTGTGCAGCGCCTTTAACAGCAGGCGCAAAAAGGAAAAAGCTTCAAGCTTCCAGGCTCCGCTTCCACTGCGGCTAGCGGAACCATATTGTCCATGTGCGCCGCACAGCAGTAAGGCTTGTTTGCTGTGTTACGCATAGAGCACTATTAGGCGAAGGACAGGTCTGTTCCGTACATGGCGGTCTTGAAGGGCAAGCTTTGAGGACGGCGCCTGTGATTACTACCACGTTAGTCAGCGTCACCCTGCCCGCCCCAATATACCTGCAGACCGCACGCGCCTGGGGAAGGGACCCACCGGTCAGTTGCTGCTGCGCGCTCTTCTCGACACACACCGGCAGCCAGCGCACGTTCATTCGTCCCGATGTTTCCCGCGCCTTGGCCTGTCCCATTAAGGGAGACGAGCGGCTCTCCCTTATCACGTTTTGCAACACCTCTCCAGTGGAAACCATGCTGTGCAATCTAGTCTCAGTGACACTGAAGAATCAGCGTGACGACCAGGCCGTAACAATCGATGCTGTGGAAGGGCCAGAAATCTGCATCGTCACAAGTCCGCCCAGCAACGACGAGTGTTTCGATCACTGGAAGCCCGCGGTCTCGCCTCGGCCGACTGTTACCCCTCCGACATCTACTAAAAGGACCGAGTTAACGTCTTGATCGGCGCTGACTGCTATTGGAAGGTCTCGTCCGGAAGAGTCTGGCGTTTGACTTTCTTTCTTGTTGCCTCCGAAACCTAATTTCGTTGGATGGTTGGAGCACATGCATTTTCAGCAACTTAACGGCAACTGAGGCCGGATCTACTTCACTGCAAGGTTGCAGGGCCTCGAAGCCTCCCACAAGGACGACTGCAGATGTCGTGGCCGGGGACCGAAGACAGCACGGATACTCTGTAACAAGCTTCGGCTGTTCCATCCGGCGACAGCCACCGAAATCAAACCATTGCTCAGACGGAGAAGGTACTCCGGAGAGTTGTGGGCACAAGCTTTCGGCACAAAGTCGAGCAACGAGAAGTCTGACCCCACCCAAGTTTGCGACATCATCGAATGTTATGCCGGGGTCCCTAGAAGCAAAGGACATCGTGTGCCTTTCACCGGCTCTCAGTAGTGCTGCACGCGAAGCTCAAGTACCCACGCCTTCTAATTCACCGCCGAAAGCGCCGAGTAGGTCAGCAAGTAAGCTGCCCGGCCACGAGAATCCCTTGCGGGAATATCAACCAAACGAGTATGCACCAGGAACGGCCGAGGGCGGTATCACGCCTCTAACGCCGGCACGGAGAGCGCGGTGCACGAGACGCATCACGCCTTCAAAGCAGAACAATTCGCCCACGAACAGTAGCGTGGCCCCGCCAGTCCTCTTACCAGCCGCTGCCTCAGAGAACTTCCTTCGTTGTAGTCGCTCGGGTCTTCAGTCGAAAATCATTCATCTGGCACAGTCGATGCCGAAGCCGGTCATCGAGACGTCGCAACCGCGGTTTATAGCAGCGATAAGACAACCGCCATCTTGCTGTTCAACGGGATGTCATACATCAACGTCTCGTCCCTCCAGTGAAGCATCACGGGTGACGAACCAAACCAAATTCTCTGCGATAAACTTTGCTTTGTTGTTCTCAATTCTGTGAACGACCTTGTGTGTGTAACGAGACGTTCACTCTGGAGCCACCTGCGCAAGTACTTTTCTGTGTGTTGGGCTTCTGCACTTTCTTCACTGAGCTCAGCATAAACTGTAGTCGAACCGCTGCCTCTGACAACGTCGTTGTATATTCCACACTAGTTCATTTTACAGCGAAGCTGTTAGCCTCTCGTTGGTAGCAAAATTTCCGGTCGTAAACAAAAAAACCCGGGCAGCACCCAGAAGTTATTGCCCAAGACGCCGAGCGCATGCGTCAGGCTACGCAGGCGTGCAGCATAACGCTCGGTATTTGTGTAAAGAAAAAAACTCCCACCTTCCCTCGCGGGAACCCCTGTGTAGATGCGACGCATAGGGGGTTCACGTTGCAGCGTTGGACAGCGGATTAACGGCGCTGGAACGATGGAGCGGAGCGGCACAGGCACCGCGTTTTATAGCGCGCATAACGGTGAGCGGACGCGCCGGCGCCAGTGCGTCTGCCGCGGCTATGACGCGACATAATCCAACACAATCCACTTTATCCAATCCAATCCAAATCCATCCAAATCCAATCCAATCCAATCCAATCCAAGCCAATCCAAGCCAAGCCAAGCCAACCCAATCGAATCCAATCCAATGTCCCTCGCGAGAGAGTGTTCGCTATCGGAGAGGAGAGGGGGTGAGCGGCGGAGAGCGCAGCTGGCGCGACGACGAGAATGGGGGAGGGGCGGACGCCGACGACGCCGGATGCAGGGACAAGGCGGGTGAATGAGATGCGGTCGCATCTAAAACTACAAAGGACGCATCGAAACTGCTTGATGGATGATAAGGCACTTGTGATGAATGGGAGTCCGCCCCCCAACTAATTTGTGCTGGTAAAGATTACGTTTGCAGCTTCTCTCGAAAGGGGGGGGGGGCGATTTGACGTCATTCGATGGCTAGCGCATGCGTGAGGCTAGGCAAGCAGTTGTCACCCAAGACGCTGAGTGCATGCGTCAGGACCCAGCACTTGCCGCAAGAGAAGCCCACAAGCCCTCCGAGACGACGAGGGACATTTCATACCCTCCCACATCAGCCGGTGTAGTGGTTTACAACAGCTTCGCTGAACATCCACCTTCACAGGGCGGGATGGCGTACATTTTTGTGATCGGCTACCGCCTACCAGCTAGTTCCTCTCTTTGAACCTGCACAACTTGGCGGCGAGGGGAGTATGTTGATGATGGTATTAAACATGCTGCTCGCAAGGGAACGGGGGGCATGGGCCTAGCTCGCGGCTCGCGCTCCGGGCAGTTCCTCGTGACCAGCCCAACGAACGCGCGACCGGCTGTCGGGCTCCCTTCTTGCGTCGCTATACGCGACAGCTTATACATGCTTTTAAAGACGATAGTCTTTCTTGGGCTCCTTAAACCCAGAAATTTTGGTCTGTCTGTATGTCTGTATGTCTGTCCGTCTGCTGTCTGTTGACTCGATTCAGCCACCCGGCCAAAGCAAAAAATGCCTGCCCATTAGTCTTATATAGTCACAGCTAAATCTACCCGTCTATGTCCGGTGTAAGGTTCATACTTGTCAACATTGTTGAAGAAGAACAAGACATTACGCAAATGTGAGACAGCAAATCAATACAGAAGTGATATTTGCAGTGTTCCTTTATAAAAAAATCAAACCTGCTTGCTTTTGCGAAATTAAATACTTCATCAACTGCAGAAAAAGAATTCACTTCGCCGTCGCCTACTGTCGCCCGCGCCACTATAGCTTCTTGCGCCATTTTAAGAAATCAACCGGCAACAGTTACGCAAGGTTCCACTAGATAGGTTCACGTTCTGCTTGCAACGCACGTGGAGTAGGGAAACGCGGTTCTATAAACGTTGAAGTAGGGCGCCTCGATTAACGCGCGTGTCCGCCGTACAGCAGCGTTCGCATCGAGACACCCGGTTTGGAGCAGTGGAACGCGGAAATTCAAATGATTTAAGCAAACCTTTGGCGTCTTACCTCTGGGAGGAGCGCGACGCAAGAGGAAACAACATGAGAGCGTGAGCGGCAAAGCGAAGGCAGGCATTTACTTCGCAATAGCCGATAAAGACTATAGTCTTTTGACGACATTTGCAACGAAAGGAGCAGATACGCGGCCAATTTTTTTCCTAAAACCACTAGCGAATGGAATAGCTGCCGACTGATGTTGTATCAGTTATGTCTAATGATGTGCTTTCGTGTTATTTGTTAATGTATTTTCGTCGACACTGCTTAGATTTGTCTTGACATTATGCTTTAAATTATAGTTCGTGTTACCTGCTACGAAATTCTACTCCGCCTCCGACCCGCCCCCCCCGGTAAGTGCATTTGTTAAGACACTGTGGGTCTATGGTGAATAAATAAACTATTTATCGACAAGGTCTAATTAATTGTTACCGTAAATAGCAATTGGAAACACGTTTGATCGCCGCCCCGCCTGCTGATCACTTCGCGGAAGAAAAACAACATTACCTCCGACGGCTGACTTTTCAAAATTACTTAGCCTTGCCCGAAACACCCGGCATAACAGTTGGGGATTGATGGCACTTGTTCAATGATCAGCAAACCGGAAAGCCCACAATCAAGAACGCCAAAGATTGCATGAATAGCGACTTGTCTTTTGGGTATAAATAAGTGTAAATATAAATTGTGAAATGCTTCCAATAAAAAAAAACTAGAGAAAAGCAAGTCGTAACGCGGTTGTATTCAAGCTATTATAGCTGGATAGCAGTCCTATGCTTCGCCAAATGAGCTACAGGGTGGCTGTACTAATATCCACTCTCGAGTGTATTTAGTTTATGTTAACCTATCCTATATTCAGAGTCACCAGTGGTCGCGAGTGCAACTCTTAACATGCAAGATTAAGTAGCGTGCTACCTTTCCCGTCTCCGTTGCATGAGGCCTTTCGATTGTGAAGCACGGTCGACTCCAGGTAATACCACATCTTATGTTACCTTTGGGAACAAGACTTCCAGAACAGATGCCCTTTGTTTTCACATAGCAAATTATTATTGAGGATCAGGAGCTCGTTGAATAACACATATATAGATAGATGTAACCTTTAAAAAAAGTGGGCTGGCTCGTGAGGCCTATAAGTATTGCAAGGAGGAAAAGGAGGGGGTCCATATTCGTATATGACCTCGTATATATGCTAGATTCACTGCGAATGTCGTTGAAAAACCATTTATGCCGGTCGCCTGGGATGGGCGATTCCGTGTCTTGTCTTCACATCGGACCACCCAGGCCTTTCTCCTCCCGTCTCGCTCTTGTCTTGATGATTGCAGCAAAGGTTCTCTGCAATAATTAGGTTTTCCCGCTTTCGCACGGCACACGCGCCATCTGTTTGTACAGAGTGCCTTTATCTGCCTTTGATGGACACCGGTTTAACAAATGTGTTCTTTTAGACATCGTTAAAACCTAATCCAAGGTGTGATTTTAAATTAAAATAATGCTGGTACTCTAATTTATGCACCAAATATTTCATTTCAGATATCCGTGACGTTTCCTTTGTGATGAACAGTTGATTGATTGATTGTAGGGTTTAACGCGCCGACGCAACGCAGGCGATGAGGCGCGCCGTAGTGGAGGGCTCCGGATTAATTTTGACCACCTGGGGATCTTTAACGTGCGCCGAAATCTCGTACACACGGGCGTTTTTGCTTTTCGCCTCAATCAGAAAAGCGGCCGCCGCGGCCGGGAATTGAACCCGCGACCTCGTGCTCAGCAGCGCGGTAAATTTGTAAATTTGCAGAGAAACAAACAGATGGGCGGCCAATTTTCGGGGGAGGGATCAAAATGCTTATATCAAATGACAGACAGACAGACAGACAGACAGACAGAAATGGACGGGCAGACCGAAAGACACAGAGAGACGGCCGCACGGACTAAAGTACAGGAAGAGACCGACACAGAGAAGGGCGGGCGGACAAACAGACGGACAGACAGACAGAAAAACACGGATGCACACACAAACGGACACAGAGAGACGGAGCGACAGACAGAAAGAACGAAAGAGAGACGGATAGGCAGACAGACACAAATAGACGGACGGGTAGACAGACACAGAGAGACGGACAGACAGACAGACAGACATAGAGACAGACAGACAGACAGACAGACCTTTTTGCATTTTAGGTAACTCAGGAGAGACTATAGTCTTTGAAATAATTGTGAGGAATCTAAGACAAACGAAACCATGCGGTATGTCAAGTGACTGCACGAACAAGAAGTCGCCGGTGCTATAATGACCCGATATTATACGCTTATGCTCAAGCCGAGCGAAAGAAACCGCGCTCGCTTTCGCTTACGAAGCCGGCCCAAGGACACTTTGCGACCAGTCGTATCGGCGCGGTTCATTGCGCAACTTTCAAGCAAAATACGGAAACGAATGACCTGTTTCTGCTTTAGAGGAAGGACGACCGGTCCGTCGGCATCTTCTTCTCCGCCCTTACAATTGTGGTGTTCCGCTTCTGGGCGTTCGCATTAGGCTCGAGAAGAATGCGTGAACCCACGTGGTTTTAGGGCACACTGTTTAAGGCCGAATGATTGCGAGGGAAATCAACATAACTGCGCTAAATGCTACTTTGCAACGTTTTCGACAAGTGCAGGAAACCTTCGCTTGACACCTCGAGTTTCCTTCACTTTCAAGGTTGAACGCGCACGGCAAGGTCTAACGCACAGTGAAGAAGCCTTCACTGGGTGTTTAATGCCATAAGTTGGCCAGTTGGAGATAAAAGTGGTCGTCTTCAGCCTGACGTAAGCGAATTTAAATAAACTCTAATATTGCTACAGCAGTTTAAAAGGATAAAAAAGCACAAGCGTTTTATCGTATTTTCTCAAATGTGGAATACGATCAGTTGGCTTGACGTACCTGTTCTTAATGACTAGTTGGACAAAAGTATATGTGTTTGAATTTTGAGGTTTTTATTGAGGCTTAAGGCTTGAACAGCGACGCGTGGTTCCTGAGATTTTGAATGTTTTAAATAATTTGCATAATAGCTTCTTTCACGTTACTTGATACTGTTTTAGCCTCGTATCTCTAAATGTATTTTGCCCATAGAGTTTTTCCCAATATTTGCGGTGGTATTGAGTGGTCTTTGCAAATTGTTTTTGTTTTATAACACTTCCATTCCTTTTACCGGATTCGTGTTGCTTAAGTCCTGTAAAGAGCCTGTGCACATTTGCACTTTTAGAGTATTCATTACAGCATCTCCGTAAAAGGAAAGAGCACCGCAAATGACCGTCTGCAAGCATTTTACAATCCGGTGCCTCAAAATCTTTCACTGCGGTGCACCCTACGTAGCAAGCAGTCGTCATTCAGGCGAACGAATTACTTTTTAGGCAAATATTCCTGTAAGCAGGGTCACTACAATTCCACCTTAATCTAGTAAATATGAGCCAAGAGATTTCATGCTTCTGTTAATAGAGATCTTACGTTCCTGCATATAACACGCACAATCAAGCATTAACTGCAATTGTCACTATTATGCATGTAGCTAATCTGCATTCCCCGAATGTACGTGGAGAAAGGTTTAGTGGTTTTTGGTGTATCACAACGTTTGTAGGGACGTAACTGGCCACGGCCATCCGAAGTAGATAGAAACAACTCATGCAGCAAGGCACCATGCTCTGCTGATCCAGTGTATACAGATAATTAACTAAGTCACATTTCTGACGTTTGAAAGCCAAGCACCATGGCATGCAACCAAATCCCACGTCGAATCCTACGACAAATGTCCTGTCGAACTTGGTAGCCGGTCGGCGAATAAATACGCCGTACTTCATGCCTCTGCCCTGGCCGCATAATATTCTGAAGATTTGTGGACTCCCTCGGAAAAAATCTGCAGAAATTCAGAGAATTATCTAGTAATACGTTAAATTCGTGCGCCGCATGTCCAGAGCGTGAGGTCATTAGTGCAAAATATGGGTATAAGAAGCGAAAGACGTTGGATTGTATCATTCTTTTATGCTTTCTTTTGTTTCTTTTCGGTAATGATGTAAATATATACCAGAATAGCGGACAAATATTTTTACTTCACTGATTACGTTTATTTCGAAGATGCCAGGCCTAGTGCAGAGTTGATCCTTTTTCGCTAGTTTTATTCGCATTTCCTACGTTCTTTGACAGACTTTTTTTGTTTAGTCTTCGGTTTTTGGGGAAACTGGTATTAGATGCAGATTTTTAATTTTCTCAAATCATTTCGGTGCTTGCTATAGAAATAAACGTTTCTGTCCTCAAAAGACTACAGAGAACTTAGTCCTCGCCTTTGGACGAGGGTATGTCTCCTCAGTTCATGAAACCCCTACAAGTGGCTGCCGGTCTTCGCACGGTTCACCGGATTCTTCTAGCTCTCCGGATCCTCGTCGACGAGCAGTGCCCCCCACTTTTAGGGGTACATTTTAGTTTTTTTATTCCTGGTATTTGTGGTTTCTCAGAAATCTGTTCAAGACAATTATCTTCATATACGATATCGTAACTATTAAATGTGTTAGTTCCGCAAATCTGCATTTTTCAAAAATTCCACGACGTTACACGGTTCGCTCATTCTCGCTACTTTTTATTCGTATTTGTAACGTCGTTTTTCTTAATTATCGTTTATTATTTTGTTTTGGGTAGATTTGTATAAAAAGATACTTTTTATTCTGGGACATCAATTTTGTATATTTTTAAATTTTTTTGGTCCTAAATTTTGTTCAGCCGTTATCTCAATGTACGCTGTTGTAATAATTGATGGTGTTTTTTTTCGCCAAATATGCTTTTTTGTAAAATGCAGTGCTCTACACGGTCTTTGCTTTAGGGTCATTCGCCAAAGAATTCCCGGAATAAAACAGATAAAAAATCCCTTTTAAAAGCAGAGCATTGTATTAATGTCACCAGCGATGTTGATGGGTGTCTTCCCTTCTACTTTAATCCAGTCGCCCTTCAACTAGCCGCTTGCTTTTTGGTTAATAACGTACGTTCTTTATGTTATGATGATTTTGTTTTTTTTTAATTCGTATTTGTTTGCACTTCAAGTGTGGAAAGCGCCACAACCTACTCACGCGCTAGCCATTCTCTCGAGGTCAAGAGGATTCTAACCACGAGAGGCCAACAGAGAGTGTAAAAGCAACAAAAGCAAATGTACCCTCCTGTCAGGCAACCTCCTGTTTACTTTTGCCCGTTTCCTCAGTGCAGTCGCGATGCCCCTCGAGGGCATTGGTTGTGCTCATTTCCTTTTCGCTAGCATTTGGGAGCTGTTAATAATACGGGGTTTACTCATGCGACAGACCTGTTTCGGGTCTAGAAGCAGCAAGAGCGGCCCTCCGCCCGTCTTGTCTACGCCTCGACTATTCTAGTCTTCCGCTCCTGGGCGCAAGCAGAAAGATCGAGAAAGGAGAACGTGTAAGCCATGTATGCCATGGACACTGTTTAAAGACTGAAAATTGTGCGGGAAAACATGGTAACTGCGCTTAATGCCACACTGCACCGGTTTCAACTAATGAATGGAACCTTCGCGCGGCTTCTGAAGTTTCCTGCGCTCGCCGTGTGAAGGCTCAGAGCAAGGCTGAACGCACTGTGGGAGAGTCTTCCTGGCGCCTAATTACGTAACTCGGCAAAGGTAGGATAGCAGGCGCTGTCGTCACAGCTGGCGATGACGGAAGGGCTCACGTACGCGGAATATGAATAAAACAATGGCACGGAATTTCAACTGCAGTAAAAGAAAAAAAGAAGACAGCAACATTTTGTTTGTTAATTTGCACAAACCCAGAATCATTGAATACCACACTTCTACTGCACGTAGCCGTTATGGGGATTGTTTGGTAGCGGAGTTATCGAAATCTGCATGTAATGACGGGGGTGTCTTGCGTTTGAGGTTACGTATAGTTCAGTTATTCAAATGTTTCTGCTTTGCTTTCCTTACCTGGCGGCATGGCCGCTCCCACGGAGGCGGAGCAGAGGCCAATGCACTAACCTATTCGGCTACAGAGCTCAGGTTGATTATAAATACAAGGGGGACAGGAAATTGGTGTTGGCACCTATTACTGAGAACAATAAAAAATGGGAAGTAGAGTTAAACCTAACAAAGTTGAGAAAAATTGAAAATTTTTCGTTACATGCAGGTTTCGAGTTAAGGATCCCGTGAACTAAGAAGAAACGAAACCAAAACGCCAGACATCAGTGACGCTGAATTCGCCCTTCATAATTTGCTGCGCTTTGATAAACTGCGTGATTTCCGCCTGCTACGTTCCCACGAGGGTAGTCACGTGGGGGCACTCCAAAATTACGTGTAGTGACTAAGGTGGCTTACACCTCTATTCAGAAACGCAACTAAGCAGCAATGTTGCTTTTGACACCTTTCGGTGCCTTAACGCGCTTAAAAAAACCGAACGTATGCTGAAAGGACATCTCTTCGCGAACGTGGTGCTCTTTTCCGCACTAAAGTTGGTGACTAAGTGCAATCTGTGGTACTCTACAGGGCGGCATGTTCTTCTTTCTCGCCAGCGTAGACCGCATTCAAATTTGCGAGCTTGTCTCGGAAAGACAAAACTTTTAGTTTTCAGGCAGCCGAACTCGTTATCGACGAACTGACACCACAGATGGCACTGGAGACGCGTGAGTACACGCCAACAGGCAGGACTAGAACTCAATTGACACCGCACTTACACTGGAAACGCTCGGGAGTTTGCGGTGCGGGCGAAGTTCGCTAAATTAATGCATTCATCCGGTCAATTTTTCAGATACAGGGTAAAAGAAACAATCGCGCATCAACGTGGAGAATTCGCTACATCATGGTTTACCTTTGCAGCGCCTTCGTTGCGTAGAGGTCGCAAAAACATGGATTTCAATGGGGCTGGTAATGGGGAATTGAAAAACTTCGTTCAATCCAGGAACTCGTTACGTAAACGTTCGTTCATCGAGGTTTAACTCTGTTAAATTCATGCAGGTTCAAAGTTTTCGCTTAATGTTTTTGCATGTTTCTACTTGCAAGTGAAGTTATCCAGGGTGGCAACTCTATTGTTATGGGTGTTCCCTTTGTTTAGCCTCTGCGCTTCCGAAGTCCCACGTCTACCGCTCTGGTGCCGAGACCAGTTCTATAGTCAAAGTCATCCTAACCCTGCTCAAATCATTTAAATAGTCTGGTTAAAGAGAACAGAAGCCACGGAAATGCTTTTTTTTCGCTGACTAAATAGTCTCGTCTTCTCGGCGCACTGGACCTTTCTGGGCACGTCCGCTTTCGTACACAGGGTTTTCGACATGCTAATGTTTTGTGCGTACACTGAACGGTAAAAAACGGATTGAAACATGCCAATGAGAAACCAATGTGTAAAAAAAAGAACACTCGAAACAGTTCAAACCTATTCGACGTGGGTTTACACACATTTTATGAAGGCATAATAGAAAATTCAATAATTTTTGGGCACCGATATTGTTTGAAATATTTAAGAATGATTTTAGTGACATTTTATATCCGATATTTTTGAAGATTTGTTCACGGCGTTTTTTATAACTATGTTTTGCGGTGCAGAATGTAGGCTTCACGATTAGACGTCGCCCGTTGTTGGTTGAATGGCCCCGGTGTCTGTAATTGCACCGAGAATATTTTATATGCTTTACGTCGTCTTGGAGCAACCTTTCTATTCATGAAAACGATTCTTGAATAAAGCAGAAAAAAAGTGATTAGTACTGCACCCTGGAAAAGTTCATTCCAAGGGAAAAAGCTCTAAAATACTGTTAAGTGTTAGCAGAAGAGATGAGATGAGCCATGGTTAAGAATGAATAATGACCTATTTACAATATTGAAAAGCTCCCTTTCCTTTCTCAATTTACAGGGATTTCAAGTGCAGCATCTCACAAAAAACAGGCGGAAGGTTGGTGCTAGTTTAACTTTTTGCAACATGCCTGGTGATGAAGTGGAATAGGTAATTTTTGCATTCCCGTTTCCCGCAGTCTATACTACAATTTTATTTCCTGTAGTCAATTGACAGGGAAGGTGAACAGAAGGGAAACTCAGAAAACACAAAGGAGACGCGACGACAACGCAAAGGAAAGTTTATTTTTATGAAGGCCGGCATTTTTGGTCACAACAATGTATTCAATGCGTGCATTTTTCTATCGCAAGAATGAAGCGGCCATGTATTTTTAATTAAAACAGCGCAAGTGTCACTGATGTATGGATATTTTCCCCCAAGTACGCCATTTGTAATGCTTTCTTTTGCTTACCCGCCGCGGTGGCTCAGTGGCTAAGGCGTTGCGCTGCTGAGCACGAGGTCGCGGGTTCGATTCCCGGCGGCGGAGGCCGCTTTTCTGATGGAGGCGAAAAGCAAAAACGCCCGTGTGTGCGAGATTTAGGCGCACGTTAAAGATCCCCAGGTGGTCAAAATTAATCCGGAGCCCTCCACTACGGCGCGCCTCATCGCCTGCGTTGCGTCGGCGCGTTACACCCTACAATCAATCAATCAAGCTTTCTTTTGCTTTACAATGTTGACAAGTACGCAGTGCGCTTCCAAATTTAGTGGTTTGACAATGTTGCGCCTGTAGAAACTTCTTTTTACAGGATTCCGTTAAGCATTAGCCGGGTGGCAGAATGTAGGGCCAGACAGACAAACCCAAATTTTTGAGATAAGTAGCGCGTAAAAGACTATCATCTTTAAAAACGCCGCTACAACACCATGGTCCTTATGGTAAACGCGAAATACATCCGATCTCTACGTCATCATCTTTCTGGTGAGCACCATAATTTTCCGTTGCCCAGCATGGCCTGGCAATGTGACTCAAAAACCGTAATTACTTTATTTCCTGTACTATGAGATGATGGAAGGAATGAAAAAAAGCTGCGCGAACACCTTGACGTGCTACCGCCCCCACCCGCCAGGAATAAAATACAATACGACACGTTCAAGTTTCAAGCCGCGTACAGCGAGAATATGCAGCATCACAAATAATAAAGAACCCTCTGCTTGAGCATGGGCGTAAGAAATAATAGAAAGGCTAGATAACCATGAAAATTGCTGAAAAAGCGAGTATAAAAAATTTCAACGTATCTGCTTCCTTCGCTGCCAACGCTATGAAAAACGATAGCCTTGTGCCCCCTGCCTTGGAACCTCCCCTCCTCGCTTCTGTCCTCCTCTCACGATGTACTTCTTCTCTATCAGACCTCCCTTGTTGCGGAAGTTGGAGGTTCAAGTCAATTCTCCCTCGCATTAGCACTGCTGTCCCGCCATCAAATGGGACTTTTTGTTACAGGTGGTGTTGTAGCTCGAGCGCTTTTGGTATTGGTGTTTAAAATATTGTTATTAACGCGTTTTTCGCTGCAGCGAAAATTACACCCCCGTCTTCATTGAAAGAACAATGCTGTACTGTTAGTTGTGCGTTATGTTTTGCCTGAAATATACTCGATGTGTTCTTTTTGCCGAACTAGGTTGTCAGGTAAAGGGTATGGTACTATTTTGTTGAATGTTGGACCACAGCGCAAACGACGAGACAAAGGAAGAGAGCAAGAGGACACACGAAACGCTGACTTGCAACTGGATTTTATTTTCTCCAATGGCGTCAAATATAAACAAAATTAAAAAAAAAACATAAAAAACACATAAAAACCAACATGAAAAAGCATATAGCCAACCACCCAGTTAACCATTATCGGCACGTGTAGTGTTAAGATATTCTATGTTCTTTTTCGTGAGTGCGATTGAGGCTATACTGACGCAATTCTCACCCAGGCGTTCAATCTCATCTGCCTTTTTCGTTCTTCTCCTTTTTACATGTTGTAGTTTTACCTGTTCTTAGCATGTTTATAAAGCATGTTTATAGAGAGAGTGTCTGTGCAATCGACTTAATTGGTAGTAGCGCACGTGTGTCGTGGCCTTTCACTGTCCCTGTCAAATTTTTGCGGTCACTGTAGCAGCCAAGTTTTGCGTCGCTGAGAGAAGTGCCGCTCACTCTGCAGCATGCTTTGGACAGCACATTGAGTGGTATACATCCCCCTAGCAGTGCTCATGACGAGCACAGGGGCGATCGCACAAGGCCCACATTGAATAGCCAAGCTGTCGCCTTTGCTGAGCCCATTCGGATGTGGTACATAAAGCTTACTCTGATTTTGCTAGTCCCTTTTTGTTGGAAGACTAGTGATGGTGATCATTCAAGGACAAGGGCTGCGACTGCCATCGGTATCTGCATACCGTTTTTAAGTCCTTCCCGGAAAGCCAGCCGCAGCCAGGGTATTCTAGACCCTCCGTCGGCGGCTGCCCCAACATCTACACCAGGTGCTGCCTAAATAAAGATTCATTACTCACTCTTGCTGCGCTGCAAAAGCTTCGAGCCATGAACAGGCGCAACCAGTAACGCTAATAAATGAAGCTTGCCAAGCGGCATGTATCCCAAAAAGGGCCAAAGTAACGTAACGCCCCCTGGCAAGTACGGCTTGAGTG